>OX336377.1:47766928-47961928 GCA_946902895.1 Fragum fragum | reverse complement strand
TTTTTCAATTGTCTGGGTAAAAAAACATTGTGGTAAATGAAGAAATTGCTTGTAACAAGCAATTTCTTCATTTTCCACAATGTTTTCTGAAGTTTTTTACATTATGGGCGTCTAAAAGCATTACTGAGTGGGAATGGGTTAAATAATTCATTTAGACAGAAAGAGAACTTTGAACTCCCATGCGTATAATAAGCATTTTTGTTTCTTTGGTGAATTTAACCTCGTGACCACAGCTTGTCAAAGCCAATAGTTTTTGTAACATATTGATGACCATATTATCAAAAAGATTGATAAGATTTTATTGCCTATTAAATTATCAACAAACAACCTTGACAGCCAATTATAGGAAGCTTTATCAAAGTGATCCAATTTTTTTAAGATTTTTGTCTGAATGGAGGGACGCACAGACGGACAGAAAGAAAGCCTTATGCCAACCCTCGCTAGGGATAACGAAATCCGTATGAATTTCCTTTTATCTTAACTTTGACAAAGATATCCGTACTACAAGACTGAAAGAATCATAAAACTTGTCAGCTCGTATCTTTTCAATGACCCATTATTTCGTCCCAAGGTCTTCTCCGGCGGGACCCGGACTGTCAAATTCTCAGACAAATATAGATATTTGGCGATATAAATCCAGACATTTTAACGGCAGCTAAAAGCCTACTTTTCAACAAGCACCATTTGGGAGCTATAAATCCAGCCATTTAAGCACAAATGTATCGTCGTAGGCATATATTGAATTATCTGTCTTTACGATGGTTTGAAGATACTGAATATTCTAAACGTTTTAACACTCTGAAGTCATGTCGTTTCATTCATTTATCGATGCAACAAATCGTCGCTGGGCGTGCAAAACGTCGTAACTACAGCTCTATTCAAGCTGTAGTTACGACAGTTTGCCTGCTCAGCGACGATTATTCATTCTTTCAGTCGAATACATAACTTCTGCACCTTTCATTCCTGCCAGTTTCACACACTTGCATCATAACATTAGCTTATTCATTTGTGTGAAATCACTCAAACTGGACAGTGTCTGTGGACACCTATTTATCAAAGTGATGAAAGGATATCGATTGGAACAGTCTAGTTCGTTAAACCTCGCTGGATTGTGTCACAATCAAAACATCGATAGCCCAATCAAATCATTCACTTAGACCAGAACTGCAATTTCGACCTCAGACATCAATCTGAAATATTTTCCTTTGTTGGTAACTTTAACATCATAACTACAGTTTATTCAAGCTGTGGTATCGACGGTAATATCGCCAACCAAAGATTGTTGTTGTTCAGATTTGTTTTATATCCCTTATCAAATATTTTGTAACCTAGCGACTTTAATACCTCAATCAAAACACCGAGTTGGTGCTCAGAGGGAGTGGCTAAAGATTCGTCTATTTGTGCAACACGATCTTCGGTCGATCAACCATAATAAAACCTCGATCGGGTAGGACTGGCACCATGAATATCCACTTGATTGGCGGAACCTCACAATAATGACTAAGAAAATCTTACTTAGACTCGGTGCTTCAGAAAGTGCTTGAAAAATACAGAAATATATTTAGCAGCGTATGGTATTAATGTTCAAAAAATTCAAGGCTCATAAAGAATTCATGTTTAATCAATTAACGTTTGATATTAATGAAATAAATCGATTCTCTTTCTTAGATTATTACACATTCCCACACAATCCCTCCTTTTTACGCCCCTCAAGAAAAACGTTTTGGAAAAATGTAAAAAAGAAGAAATTGCTTGTATCTTTCTTCATTATCCACAATGTTTTCTATCCAAAAAGACAAAAACAATTAATTCTATTAATCGTCAATTGCAGACTCTTTCAATTTAGACCAATCTAAAAAGATGTGTGAGAACGGGTTAAAGCTGAAATTATTGGATAATTTGTATGAATAAGCTTCGCTTTTTAAGATCATAAATGGAAGCTATTTATCACTAAACCGCGATCGACCACCAGATTTATTGACCCGAAGACTTTAAGAAGGTCTTTATCCTTGTCATGCTTATTCAAATACTCTACAGAATTACATTAAAATCAAAGGCCTTAAATCACTCGGAGCACCAATTGTGGATTAATACTCATATTGAAATTTTACTTTATAAACAACATTGGTTGATAAAGGGACAAGCATGCGGTGCAGACAAAGATCAGACTGCACATATGTGCAGACTGATCTTTATCTTTACCTTCTACAAAAACGTAATATTATTGGTTCAGCATGACAAAGTTAAGGTCTTGCTTTGTTTTCAGAATTGCAATCTTTCTAGATGCATTTAAATGAATTCTAAGCGTGTTTCAAGAGGACTTGTCTCAAAAGCCCTATGTTATCCTCCTTTACGCGCATTCGGTGTTCTTGCTACAAGATGCAATAGTCCATATTCAACCCATTACCACACAATGAGGCTTTTTGATGCCCCCAAGAAAAAAGCTTTGGAAAACATTGTGGAAAATGAAGAAATTGCCTGGAACAATTTCTTCTTATAAAGATTCCTGTCCCAAAAGATGAGGATTTTTTAGAATTTCACCAACTTGAAAATGTCGTCTGTAACTTCTTTTAATTTGACCATAGACTCAAGTTTTCTTGTGTGCTAATGTGTTGATATGTCAATGTTGTCATAGTAAATAGTGTTGGAGTTACCTAACGGTCCTTGTACTTGTGTAGCTTAGAGACTGACGTTGTAAATAGCTGATTAAAAAAATGAAAAAAATATATAAAAACGAAAAGTGCGATGATAAAACAATCAAGTACAAGTATAAATATTTTCATTGAAGGTTTTTGAAAGGCGAATCATAAGTGCAATATTTATAATTGTACTTGATTGTTTTATCATCGCACTTTTCGTTTGTAAATGTAGCTAAAAACACAATCGCTCATAGATATTATATCTATGAGAGATTGTGTTTTTAGCTACATTTTCAAGATTAACGTTGTCGAGCTATCGTGAGTTGATCACAGGTAAATTGTGTTTATACTCATATAGACAAATTTAACCCATTAACACTCACTATATTTAGGACAGTCATACAGTCATAATGTAATTTGGTTATTTTTCTTAACTTATCTATCTTTATTAGTTTAAATATTGCCATTTAGTCATTCATCTATCTATCTTTTTTTCAAGTCTATGTCCGCCATAAACTACCGTGACTTATTCCAAACTGGGCCAAAGGGTGATAGGTCTTTGGAATGCTGAACCCCGGGACGAGAGAGAGAATATCTATTTGTCAATTGTTAAGACATAAGCTGTCGCCTTTCTTTCCTTGTAATAGCTTCTAAAAGGTTCTTATGACGGCAGATTTATTTTCCTTTTCTTCATGTTTCATTTCTAGGTATTTTGGTTGTGGGTATTTGTATTTTTTTTTTTTTTTTTTTTTTTCTTGTTCGATTTGATAAGAACGCATAAGCTCTTTCTGTGTTTATTTTGTATTCATCTTTATTTGTTTATTTTGTATTCATCTTTGTTTGTTTTGTTTTCATACAGCGTCATCATTTACCCTTTCCTGTTCATTCCCATATTTCTTACATCCCAGTGTTTTTAAACTTGAGAAAACATTATGAGAAAAAAGAAATTGCTTGTAATTTACTTAATATTTTCTATCCTACAAAATAACTATATTTCGAATAAAACTGACTTTAAACTGTCGTCTGCAAAACTTTTAATTGAGACAGGTCTCAAATTTTGCGATACAGCAAAGGTTAATGTTCCTAGTAATTGTAGGTTCCTTGGAGATACGTAGTTATATAGTAGACAGCTATTGTATTGTTTTGGAAATTGATATCATTGACCCTTGTCAAGATGAATTAAAATTCTATATAGAATTGTTTTAATATCAACGGAGAAACAGCACAGGAAGATCTTAATGAGGGTCAATATATCTCTTGGAAAACGATTATCTAAACAACTCTGACTTGAAAGGGACAAACAGGAGGTATAGTCAAGATCAGACTGCACTTATGTACAGGCTAATCTTTATCTATGTCTCCTGCCAAAGCAGGAATATTCCGGATTCAACATGACAAGGGTTTAGTAGGTGATTACTGATATTAAAGCAATCAAATTTTACTATTCGTGTATATAAGTACTATTATTTCACCTTTAATAAAAAAAAATAAAAAAATGGGGAGTGGGTGGAGCAATTATCTTACACCCACATTCTATTTGGTTACTTTCTAGTAAGTACATGTTTTGATATTTAGAAAATACCAGAAAGTTTTCTCTTGCTGCAAAGGGAAACGCTATTTATGAAACAAGCTTATGTATAAATGCCTCATAAACTTCTTAAGTGTGGCATAAGAATGCTGCGATAAATATGAGGGGATTTCCCTTTGTTTTCATGGGAAACTATATACCACGTGCAGGTTACAAACGATTTCAGACAACGTCAAGGAGTGATGGGAAGGAGTAAGGCTGTAGTTACGATATTTTGGTCATCCATTGACGATATTAGCCTGTCTAAGACAGTATCAAGTCTATCATACTGACATAAATTATTGGAAAATTTTTGGGGGTTTTCTGTTCCTGTAGTTGTTTTTTGTTTATGTATTTGTAATCACAACATATAAAGCTACGAAGCGGCTTCATATTGATGTTGTATCAAGCAATTTCTCTTTTGTCTCCAATATTTTCTACTGCGTAGAATAGTTTCATTTCGCATCCAATTTTCATTGTCGTCTGTAAGAAGCTCTTTCAGTTTGGACCAGTGTAAAATTTCACATAACGGGATAGGGGTTAATCGGACATTCTTTTACTCAGACTATTCTATCTTATTCAAAAAAGTGAATCAATTTCATTCTTTTGAAGTTTCAAATAAAGGAAACGTGACGAAATTCTCAGGACATTTCAGTGAAATTAAAATGTTAAAACGTGAGTTTCACTTAAATCTACAAGTCTCTTAGTTTAACCATTTCTGTACAATCCCTGGTTTTGCGTCCCTGTGATTTTATACTTGAGAATAAAGTGTGGGAAAAAAAGAAATTCCTTGTAACGAGCCATTCCATCTCTTTCCACAAAATTTTATACCCTACTACTTGGTTATTTTTCAAATTAAATCCACTTTAAATTTTCAAATGCAAAACCTTTGAATTTGGACAGTTCTATAATTTTGCAAAACAGGAAAGGGTTAAAAATATTTTATTGCCATTTTTACAGTTATACCCATACACTGAATTTAATCGTTACCATTTTTCAAAGGGCAAAAGGTTCTGGCCACAAGTTCTCCAATTTAGATTAGGTCATTCCCTTGTGTATATATCTACTCCCATTAATTCAAATTGATTAAATTGTAATAATATATATTTTTGTGGGTAAAATCATTGTGGAAAATGAAGAAATTGTTTATTTTAAGCATTTTTTTTTTCATTTTCAACAACGTTTTAAAGAAATCTATTTTCTAGAGGGACGTAAAAAAAGTAGGATTGTTTGGGAATGGGTTAATAAAGTCTATCATTGGGCAGCTATCGTGGAAAAGAAAAGATCGTTTTGTCAACAAAATTATTTCGTTACCTGGGGATTCATGACAGAAAAAGTTAGCAAAAAAACATGCTAAATACAAAGCAATTTTGGTGGAGACATTTTTTATCACAAAGCAATTTTTCAAACTAAGTGGGGTTACAATTCAATGAAATGTAATTTGACTTGACAAGATGCCTTTTTGTTCTCGTGAGGAAATTTGAAATGGTCGTTTAAATAGGGGGCCGATATTTTTCTCTATTTGAATTAAGACCCCGCCCAATATATGTTTAAGGACCAGAATAAAACGACGAGTTAATAAACCAATAAACAGGTCGCTAGCCACGCCCACTGACACCAAACAGGAAGTTAAACCTTTCCTCTTTTTTTTCTTTTTAATTTAGACAAGTCAACATTCAAAGTTTTGCAGACGAAAATTGATTTTATATGAAAAATAACCATTCGGGGTAAAAAAAAATGTGGAAAAAAGAAGCAATTACTTGTTACAATAAATTTCTTCTTTTTACATAGTGTTTTTCTCAGTATGAAAACACAGGGACGTAAAAACCAGGGATTGAAAGGGAAAGGGTTAAATGGCGGTATTTGCGAAATAGCAGTAACAGTCAGTAACATACCACAAAAAAGATTTAAAAAAAGGTTGGTTGGCGATCTAACCGTTGTGACTACAGCTTTAAAAAAAGCTGTAGTTACGACGTTTATATCACCAAACCAACAAAAGTACTTTAAGCAAGTATCGGCCATTATAGGAGTTGAAAGTTCACTTCCGGTCTATGGGAATTATTTGAATGATCGATTGGTTTATGGTTGACAGCCGAGATCCGTCATTTGACTAATTTCTGTTGTCAATCAATTTACCCAAAATCAGTTATACGTACCCAAAGTTGACCAATGACATTCATGTGAAGCATTGTCGTTTATGGCAGATTAAAAGTCATTATATTCTATATCACTTACAATACATATGTTGTTTGATACTTCACTTAACCCTATCCTACACAGTGACGCTTTTTGACGCCCTTCAAGAAAAAAAAGCTTTGGAAAACATTGTGGAAAATGAAGAAATTGCTTGTATCAGGCAATTTCCTCATTATCCACAATGTTTTCTATCCAAAAAGTCGAAAAAAAAGTTAAAATTCATTCAAATTGAAATTATCGTCTGAAGTTTCTTTCAATTTGGACCAGTCTAAAATTTGAAGAAAATCCTTAAAAGCGCGTCAAATTCGCATGGCAACCTGATGACGTCATCGGTACCTTTGGTCCGGCGTAGACGACGTTCAATTATCCCGAAATCGAGAAAAGCCGGGCTAAATCTAAAGAAGAGATGCTTTTATCAATTCGGTAATTTCACTGGTTTTCGGTGACATATCTACCTAGAAATTTCGATAATCCACTAAGAAACGTTTAAGAAAATAAAAATACTCACAAAAGCATGACAAAATCGTGTACACTAAACGATGTTTAATTGTTAATATGAAATGACAGATCGCTAGCCACGCCCACTGAGCTCCGACAGGAAGTTTCACTTTGATATCAAATGCAGTTATTTTGATAAATCATTGGCCAGTACCATGTAACAAAAAGGTTAAAAGATTAGTTTGAGACGTACGCGCTGTAACTACAGCTTGAGTAAGCTTAGGTTACGAGGTTTGAATCGCAAAACCAACAAAACTGATTCACATAGATATTGGCCAGTGTTGGAGCTCAGAGTTCACATCCAGTCTAAATGAATGTTTTGGTTGACAGTCGCAATACGTCAGTCCGTCTCGATTCAACCCTGCTAGTATTTTTGAACTATGTAAATGTTCAAATCATTACCTCATATCGCGAGTAAGCTAATCAATAGCAATGGCATTGAAGTAACTGTAGCAATAATGTCCTTGTACCTTTTTCTGTATGTTTGTTTTGTGTGTATTTTGCTGTTGTTGGGGGTTGTTGTTGTTGTTGTTGTCGTTGTTGTTGTTGTTTTCTTTCTTTCTTTTTTCTTATATTTAACATTTTCAGTAAATTTTCAATGAGTCGATCATCCAAGAGAAAGGTTTTGGAATAAAAGATCAAGTGGATGACTGTTTTCTCTTTATAAGCGACATTTTTAGATGGCTAGATTCAATTTGATCCAGAGAAATGCCAAGATTTATATTCCCGCAGGTCTTTTCCGATCGAAAGATTTATTTCAGAGTTTTCTTAGGTATAACAATTTTGACGGATAAAAAAAGATACTAAAATGTTAACAACTTAGCATCCTTTGAGTTTTAGAATGTGTATTGCATTTGTGGTTGCCTCTAACCCAAATTAAAACTATTGCCTTATATATTCATTGATTTTAGCTTAATCCATTTTAACATAATAACGCTTTAAGACGCCCACAAGAAAAACAAACCTTTGTAAAATATTTTGGAAAATGAAGAAATTGCTTGTTACAAACAATTTCTTCATTATACACAATGTTTTCTAACCCACCCACCCTTAAAAAAATCCAAAATTCATCAACTATAAAGTTTTTTGGCAAGTCTAAAATTTTGTCGTCTTGTAAAGGTAAAGACAACCTCCATAGATAGGAGACAAAATTGACATTGATAAGTACATCATTTCGTGCAAAATTAATATAGGTCATCGGACCATCAGCCCATAATACAGTATTTATTTGCTAATAACGCGAAAAGTGTTGAAAACATTTTGGAACAATTCTTGTTCAAGATTTCAACTTAATACTTTTATTAGTAGATTGAAACGTCCGTGAAAAGCCAGAGAGAATCAGTTAAACCTAAATACATGTATACATGCTTGACGGCGGTTAAATCCCGGCTCCCATTTGGGGGGCGTGGCTTGATCGTCGACGGGCTTAATTATGAATAGTCTTTCAAAAGATACTGATGCAGAATGTTAAAAAAAAAAAAAAAAAATCTCGCTCTGTCAATAATGATAACAGCTATCCCCTACCACGTATATATATATATACATATATATATTTTTATTTTTTCAAATACATTTGTAATTCCAATGTTTGAAAGTGACATATAGGCCCATGGGGCCGGGTGTTCATATATTTATTTTATTTGTTGTACTACATTTCATTATACACATGTCACTATAAAAAAATAATTACTTACTTACTTACATGTATTGTCATTTGTTTTTTAGCGTTATCACCTTAGAGGCATACAAACCTTGTCAAACGGTGTTGAAGCAATTGGATACTTTCCTGTTAAAGTAAGCACCTTGGGCCAAAAAGTTAATGAATACACTCAGCAAATGGTCGGTCTCAAACCCGTTACCTTTAGATCAGGAGTCAAGCGGTCTATTTCCCAATAGATGCAAATAACAAAAATGAAAATTACTGCAGATAAGATTTTTTCTCATAAAATGAATAAGCTTTTTCCTACACAATTCCTCCAAGAATAAGAGCTTGGGAAAACATAGTAGAAAATGTTGTTGCAATGAGTGATAGTTTTTACTATTTAGGACCGTAAAAGCAATCGGAAAGTGCCTGTGTTGTAGGTATTGTAAAGTACTTGTATTCATTTCAATCCATGCTTTTTACGTCCCCGTTAATATTTACTTGAGAAAACAATGTGGGAAAAGAAGAAATTGCTTGTAACAAGCATTTTCTTCATTTCCAAAATATTTTCTAATTTGTGTAACGGTTTCTTTCAAATCGCACTCATTTCCGAACCTGACAATCTTAACCGAATCGGCATGTCAGAGCTTTCTCAAAACTTTTTTACCAACTGCCGGATCGGCAAGGTTAAACCAAAATCGATCGGCTTATCATATCCTTGTTTAACCCATTCCCACACAACAAAATTTTAGACTGGTCCAAATTGAAAGAAGCTGCAGATGACAATTTCAATTTGGTGGAATTTTAAATTTGTTGTCCTTTTGGTTAAAAAACAATGTGGACGATGTATAATTTGCTTGAGACGAACAATTTCTTCATTTTCCACAATGTTTTCCAAAGCTCTTTTCTTTTTACGCGAAAAAAAGGAGGGATTGTGTGGGAAAGAGTTAATACCGGAAGTGAATCTCTGATATGTAAGACAAAGATTTACGTTGGTGTACGATGTAAACGTCATAACGTCATTCAGTTCTAGAAAATAAGGGCGTTTGATATCTCAGAAAAGATACGTTGTTCAGATCATTTGGCGTTGCTAGTGTCGATTGACCGATCCTTAGTGTCTATCAAAGATTCTTATTCCACATTCGCGAACTACAAATCATTCGCAGATTTAATAAGAAATTTCAAAATGACTCTCTCTCTCGGTGTTCCATTTCAATGACAAAAGTACTTCTTTTGTTAACATTGAAAATAAGATGGTTTCTTTTTACATGACTCAACGAGAAATAAATCACAAAATTTTAATACTACTGAATTTTCCGTATTTTCTCAGAAAAATGATCGCCTTCGAATTGTTATCGGGAAAACGGTATCAAAATCCACTCAGATTAATTAAAAGACGTTTTCTCGCTCACACAACACTCCATTTAGTTGATTAGATAAGCTTTTTAAATCAGTGCCCCGTATTGTTCTTCAAAAAAAGAAGATTTTTTTTTCTCATTACAGGACGACAACATAGACTAGTCCGAAACGTAAGAAAGATGATAAATAACCAATCGCTGGCCCCGCCCACTAACTACTTTTGCCCCGTTCACTCACTCCGACAGGAAGGTCCTCCTCGATTGTAAACTGCGTTTATGTTAAGTAGCATGAAATAAGATAGTAGAATGGTTGGTTGGCAACCTAAACGCCGTAACTACAGGTTGAATAATCTGTAGTTACGACGTTTAAGTCGCCAAACCAACAAAGAAGCTTAACAAAATGGCGGCGAATGCTCGAGCTCAAAGCTCAATTCCGTGCTGAATGATTTATTCGATTGGTCGATTGATTTCTTTATTGGCCGTCGCGATTGGTCAATTTAAAAGTGGATTTAGTTAAAAGATACTAACTATACTATCTTAACGCTGAGGGAAAAGAACTATTGTTTGTCACTTGCAATTCTTGCTTTTTTCAGCAGCGTTTCCTTTTTTAATATGACATTTCATAGTTTGATAAATACCTTGCATTCTGAGGTAATAGGTATTTATTTTAATCCCTTCCCTACAATGCCAGCTTTTTACACCACTTAAGAGAAAAGCTTGTAAGAAGAATTTTCTTCATTTCCAACCATGTTTCCTACCTAGAGAGACAATGCTTTTGAATGATATCATCAGCTTGAAAATGTCCGGAATTGGGTAGAATCTCAATCGTCGACAGACGATTAAATTCTCGTAATAACAGATGTAAAATTTAAGCTGTAGTCACGATGTTTTTGTAGTCTATTGACAATACGCTGTTGCCCTAGCAAGAATTAAATTACTTATCTTTACGCAACTCCTCTTTCTAGAGGTTTTGACAAAAATTACCCTGTGTTGTTCCTTGGGGTTCTGCTCGTTTGAGTTTATAACACCTTATATAATACTAAATAGCACAGTTTGCGCACAATAAAGAAAAAAAGGACATAGGAAAACATTGTGTAAAATGAAGAAATTGCTTGTTACAAGCAATTTCTTCATTATCCACAATTTTTTCACCTAACAGGAAAAAAAAAAAAGATTTAAACATCATCAACCGTAAAAAATGTCATCTGCAACTTCTTTGAATTTAGACAAATCTATAATTTTGTCGCCTGGTGATGGGTTAAGTAAACCAAGCTCACCATCTTTACCAAGACTGATCAATATTGAATTCATTTAAACGTTCATCCATTAGAGCACAAAATTCGTTACAAGACAGGATTATTCTTTTTCTTGAATAAAGTGGAGTAGGGTACTATTAATAACAATGGGTTTAACGAAAATGTAAAAAAGAAAAGTCGAAAAACAATCACAAAAAAAATCTTTAGACGTACGTCCCTTGATAGAATTCGACCCTTTTGAGAAGCGAGATTGAATGATCAACATTTTCGCATATATAAGGCTATTCCTTTTTGATTTTCATCACCTATGTTCCCCTTTTTGCGTTTTAAGATGGCCATCATGTGCGGGTCCAACCAAAAATGAACTTATGCTATGATATTCGTCAGTTGGAGAATGAAATACTGTAACTACAGCTGGACTAAAGCCAACTGACAATACGATACTTTGATTTCGAGATCTTCCGAATCTAAAAACCTCAATTTTGCCGAAATTCCGGGGGGTGGGGTAGGGGGGTGGTCAGCTCATGCCAAATCTATTCCACATTGTCATCTATAGATACCAATGTTCTGTTAATAATTAACTTTTCAATACAACTTATAGTTTCAGATGCCAATAAGCTGAGGTATCATATTGAACACTATTGTAGATAGAATTCATCAAAAGGAGATTAACAACAATTTTTCGTTTGATCCAAAAAGATAGGGAAAATTAGGTTCCGATAGCGATACAACATTTTGTTTTTACTATGAGCTTCGGAGGAAAGTTCTGATATTTCGCGAGACCGAAGGTCGAATGGCATATCAAATTTTTCTCCGCAACGATAATCAAATTCAAGATGTTGCTTCGCAATCGTATAGTAATAATTTCCCTATTCTTATTACGCTTATTCTAAAGATGACGTCATATACCGATTGAAAATGACGTCATTTAATAGTAACTTCTATGGAACCGTATTTGACACTATTAGATACGATTTTTTTTTTTGGCGTTGCTGTTTTGTCAATAGGGAATATTTATTATTTACCAGAAGTTTTACAGATAAATAATAATTTCTAAAATCAAAAATTTATTCATTTTATTCTAATCAGTGGTCATGTTATATTAATTGCAGCCCATGTCAGGTGGCTTCGAGATGATGTTTTGACATTTCCCAGTGGCCCCCAGGATACGGTAATTTTCATAACGAGGGTAATTTAGTTTGATTTAGCCAATTTCTTATTCATAACGGCGCCCTTCACGTCTATTTAGATAATCTTCTGTAACACAGGCCGCCTCTTTTGAGGGTGGGAAAATGGAAGAAAGGCGAAACATGATGAGAAAGAAAAGCACCACCTTTTTGTACTCAGATACGTATATCACAACAAGCTAGACCTATATGGATAGAACTCGGGGCTTGATTTCCCTGCATAGTGCCGATCCATTTAAAAAATCGCTTGTCCTGCCAATTGACCCCGCTAGTTACACCAGCTAGCTTTCACTACGTAATAAAATGCATTATTTAAAAAAAAAACAAAAAAAATACGGCATGTAACATGCAACAAAATCGTCAGATGGGTGGTCGACGATTCAAGCTGTAGTTACGACGTTGAAGTCGCCAAACTAACTAAAATGCTTCACAAATATGTCGGAAAATGTTGGAGTTCAAGGGTCACTTCCGGTCTTAACGAATAATGTGATTGATTCTCTGTTTGGAAGCCACGATTGGCCAATTCAAGTATTGCCATTGAAACCAAAGTAAAATAATACTTTATTCAGTAACTGCTAACCAGTGAAATCCTCAAATTACCACATTTTAGTAGAGCAAGGTGTAGAATAACTCGAATGTTAAGTTATGAAGATACCGAATGTATGAATCAAACACCAATTCTTAGATTACACATGACATTTATTTTTGTTCGACATGGATCAAAAAGCATGCTTGAAATTTATCGATTTCTGTAAAATAGAAAAAGCTTGGCGTGACGTCCTTTCAACGGGATAATGATGTTCTCTTATTATATCCTTATCAATTGACCCGTCGCAAGCCCCTCAATATGCTCCATAGGCCACGCCCATTGACTCCAACAGGATGTCCCGCTTCGATTTTAAATGGCTTCATTTTGCAGAATTTGTGGCCAGTAGCATGTAAAAAAGATAGACGAGTTGGTGGGCGACCTAAACGTCGTGAATACTGTAGTTGTAGTTATGACGTTTATGTCTCCAAACCAACAAAAATGGTTACAAAAATGGTGACCAATGTTGGAGTTCAAAACTCATTTCTGGTCTCAATCGATGATTTCATTGATCGACTGGTTATTTGATTTACACACGCAATTAGTCACTTCAGTATATATGGCTGATGGAGATTTTGTCCGCCTGCTACTTCTAAGATGTACTTAAACACATTTTTATGAAAAGAAGAAAGACCAAAACCTCGAAACTACAGTTTATTAAGGCTGCACCTTATGATAGGCGTAACAGATTGGCAATGGCCACACGAAAAATACAGTTCAATCAGAAGTAATGTACCGCAGGCCTGGAGAACGTCATGCTTAAGCACGTGTCAGAGAAGTGGACAATTTGGCATTAGAAATATCAGATCTACGGGTATGGTTTTGTGCGCAATTACATTCTGCTCTTGTTGTGTTTCAAGGCGTAATCGCTTACCAATACATGGATCGGATTTTCCAACCCTTTTTGGCCCCCCTATATGCACAGACCACGGTTCTGGTCTTACGTTTCAGCACGATACTATTAAAACCACACACAGCATTTCTAACTCATTGCAGATTTTATTTACGTTTATCTTCCGTTTGGATATCTGTATACCTATACGAATAACCAGATGGTTTGCGGTATTGATGCACAATAAATACTTGCAGCATAATTTGGCCGAAAAATAAGAGTGTCAAGTTTTTGTTTTGCTCCGAATAGCTTGACAGTTCCATTTTATCGACTTTAAACTATCATTTGCAACCATTTTGTTCCAAATCGGTCTAAAGTTTTGTCGGCTTGAAACAACCGAAGTGGAGACGTAAATCATCATGAGGGCAATATGGGTTACAGATAAGTGAACACATAAGAACATTCTCTTAACCCTTTCCTGTTTTTTTTTCTCTTTTTTTTTTTTTTTTTTTTAAATATTAGACTGGTCCAATTCCAAAGAGGGTGCAGACAAAATTGAAAATTAGATGCAAATATTTTGGGAAAAGGAGAAAGTGTTTGTCATGAGTATTTTTTTCCTTTTCCACAATGTTTCTCGAGTATAAAAGCACAGTAACGTAAAATCCTGTATTTGAACAGAAAAAGTGTTAAATGTCGAGTCGTCACAATCAATAAAAACATTGACCAATCAAATTCAGAAGTGAACGTTGACCTCTAACATTTACATTTACACTTTTGTTGGTATGACGACTTAAACGCCTTAACCCTTTCCTGTTTTTCAAAATTTTAGACCTGTCCAATTTCAAAGAAGTTGCAGACGACAATTAAAAGTGAGCGCAATTTGAAAAGTAACCAACCTATAAGGTAGAAAATATTGTGGGATAAGAAGAAATTGCTTGTTACAAGCAATTTCTTCTTATCCCACAATATTTTCTCAAGTATAAAAACTCAGGGACGTGAAATCAAGAAATTAATCAGGAAAGGGTTAAGTACAGCTTGATCAAGCTAGCGTACCATATTTTTGTTATATTGTACTTTCCATAAATGTGTGTATTTCCGATTATTTATCGTCGCTACCGTAGCACATGCCCATATGAGCGACGCCCCCAGAAGACGGTTAGTTGTTACGGAGGATAGTGCAAGGATACAGGACGAAATTGCTGAGAGCTCCGCCTGGTTCTTTAACGTGCTCGATGGATAGCATCGGTTTAACGTCTCATCCGAAAGACAATTAGTTTGTTAGTTGATATGGTCAGCCCAGGGCTCGAACCCGTGATCTTGAGGTTTGAAATCAAGTGCTCTACCAAATGAGCTAATCGGGCCATAAATCAGTCAAATGACGCCGTTTAATATCTTAGTTGAACTTGTGGGCGTGGTCAGCGACCTGTCAATTTGTGACGCGTTAAGCTAAAAGGGACCTCCCCGGAACTCCGTTAAATAATAAATTGTAAAAAGGTAAAACAGGGGGTTTGTGAGAGATAACGAATTTTTGTGGAAAAGACGTATAATAAGGAAGAATGGCCATTCTAGATTCAGAAAATGTAGAACGAGCGAAATGTTTCGACCTGGTTATCCTTGGTTGGATACTTTTTCAGAGATAAAGAGATCCCTGTCAACGGAGAACAGACGGTTCCGTAAAAAAATAATGTATTAAAAAACTTTGACATGATAAATAAGCAAATGTCAAAAACAATTACGTTTATCAGAAAATTTGCACTAAATTTAACACAATTTAAGGTCACAAAATCATGGGAAATATATAGGGACTATTGTGATACGACAATTTTGGATAAAAAGTCTTGTATTTGCTTTGAGCTGCGGAGGAAAGTGTTAATATTTCTCGAGACATGAGTTCGAGTCTCGTGAATATAAAAAACAAATGTCCTCC
This sequence comes from Fragum fragum, assembly GCA_946902895.1. NCBI lineage: Eukaryota > Metazoa > Mollusca > Bivalvia > Cardiida > Cardiidae > Fragum > Fragum fragum. Next base: position 47,946,240 of record OX336377.1, on the reverse strand, counting down.
TCCGAGAGAAGCAAATACAAGGTGTTGTATCATTATCGTAACATAATATTCTTTCTATATGATTATATAACTATGTTTTTATATTAAATAAATTCAATGAAATAATAAGAAAAATCTGTATTCTACGTACATACTCCTTTACCAGTCTGATTAATTTATTCGCATTATGACATCATATATAGAATAAAAATGACGTAATCTAAGACTACCTTATATCGAACCGTTTTTGACACCATCAAATAAGAATTTAAAAAAAAAATCCTGTTGTGTCCAATTTGTCTGTGTGGAATATTTGTGTTTAACCAGAAATATTTGTAGGTTTATAATGAAAAATATTAAACATAATTATGTAGCCACCGAGGGTATGTTTGAGCACATGTATTGTTTCTTACGAGCTCAAAGTGGTTCTTGAACAGAAAATTTTATACAGCAAAAGCATGTACTTTTGAGAAAGAATTAATGTCATGCTCACATTATATGTTCTTTCTTCGTGTTAGTTCTACTAAATTCACCATAAATGCAATTAGTCTTCGGGTAATGACGATAACGACTGGTTTGCTGGCGGAAGCCGATGACGTAAGTGATACGTCATTGAAACCACAAATAAGGCAATTTCAAATGGAATCAACATATAACATGTTTACCCAATTAATTCAAGTTCCATCCGTTTTTTACTTCATTTACTAATTAGGCGTCTCGTGACGCGAAATAAAGTACTTTACTTCTCTTTCTTTTTTTAAAGTTATGAACAGTCATTTTGATTACACATCCGCTTAATCCCCCTTTTTTCAATTTTCTGAAAGCACTAGAAATTTGAAAATTGAGAGCATTTTTTTCTTCCATTAGCTGTGAACGAGCCGCCGCTTTAACATGAATCAAAATGAAATCACGGTCATAAGAAACCGAAAAATTCAATCAGTTACTACGCATTTACTAGTTTCAAAACCCATAACATCAATATGTGGAAAACACAAGGGAAAAAGACAACTTTGAATGGCATGTTACGAACAATTCCCTCTTTTCAAACAATGTTGAATGTGAAAATTGATGTAAGCGTAAAATCAGATGCATATCAATCTGTAACAAAGCTTTAAACTGTCAGTCTTTGTGTAACCCATGCCAGACTTCTCAAAATTCAAAGAAGTTTCAGGCGAAAATTTTGAGCTCACATATGCTTAAAGGTCTTCTTCTTTTGAGGTAGAAAACATTGCTTTATGAAGAATTTTTCCTTGGGGGCGTCAAAAAGCGGGCATGTGTGGGTTAAGGGGTCGGTTTACAGATAGGAGAATGCAAAAAATAAGCAAATAAAGCATAAAGGATTCTACAGGCAAACATAACGCTACAACTGTTTACGACATTGACATCCTTTCTGGTAGTCACGTGACTTGCCGGAAGTAAATTAGGGTATGAGTAATAATCTCTCAATTCCAGTTGTAATCAAGAAACATTAACTATCATTGGCACGAAGATCAGTGTCAAATACGTGACGACGAGTAGAATGTTACAATTATTTCCGGTTGCTATGGTAACTTTAGTTATCTCTTACTTGCAGACCTTCATGCATTCCATAACATTAAACAAGCGGAAACGTGAGAAAACATTAGAGCGTCAGCCATGTCTTATTTACTTTATATTTTCATGTTGCCATTGGTGTTATGCAATCGTTACAAATATCGAAAGTTGACAGATCGCTGGCAACGCCCACTTACCTCCGGCTGGGAGTTCCACTTCGATACTAAACGGTGTTTCTTTGCAAAATTTATTGTCAGTACATGTTATTAAAACCAAAAATGGTTCTCGACTTAAACGTCGTAACTACAGCTTGGACAAGCTGTAGTTACGACGTTTAAGTCGCCAAACCAAAAAAAAAAAAAAAGAAAACAACCTTGTTTAGATGTCTACCAACGTCGAAGAAAAAAATTCACTTCCGGTCTGAATGAATAACTTGATATTTTGGTTGACAGTCGTGACTCGTCAATGTATACTGTTTGTCGTTATTTATCTCTGTCGCTTTGTGATGGAAAAGCACCGGGCATTCTTACAGTAAACTTGAGTTCATCACTCTTTGTAATATAAACGAATTAAAACTTATAACTTTTAATCGACACTCGAGGAGGATGTGATATGCATCTATTCATATTAAGTCATTGTATATTTATACTAGAATGACCTAATCTGTTTCCCAAGTTATTCAAAGCAGGCTTCAATGATTTATTTCAGAAATGTCGATGTTGTTGTTGGATTTGGGCTTTTTGTTTTGTTTTTAAGGGGAGTCTAAGCTACTTTGGGGCCAGTTTTGAATATACACGTGCAATTGTGCGAATTCGGCATATACGTTAGAGCTTAGTCGTGTACTCTGAACATCTAAATTCTCCCTTTCATTTAGATGAAAATCGTCACTAACATCTCAATATTGGATTCCATTTAAATACTTGTACAAGGGATTGTAAAGCACATCTTATCAATACAGTATAAATACAGTCCTTATGCAGTCATTATAAATTAGTTCTTTGTATTTTTCTCTTTTTTTCTTCCAATCTTGTTTGATTCTGTTATTTACGGTGGAAATTTTGTGTTGGAATGATTAACGAATTGCTTGCCACGCCCACTATCCTTCGACAGGAAGTTTCACGAAGAAATTTACTTCCTGTCTAAGTGAATGAATTGATTGGTCGATCGTTGGATTGATTGACTGACAGTCGCGAGCCTTCGATTCGAAATTATACACACAGTAACATAATCTGATATACTCATATAATATATCTTAACCCTTGTTATGCTAAATAAATAGGTTTCTCAGAGTTGCAACGAAATCAAAGGACTAAGAGCACTGCATTACTTGATCGCGGGTCAATATTTCTTTTGAAAACTGATTTCTATAAACGATTTTGGATTCATTGCGATGGACATGTAATGTAGACTAAGATCAGCCTGCACATATGTGCAGGCTGATCTTTGTCTTTACCTCCTGTCAAAACAGGAATATTCCGGGTTAAACATGACAAGGCTTGACATCGAAATGTAGTTATGATAAAACCGATTTCAGCGGTTTCTTTACTGCTCAGTGTATTCTTCTAGCAAAATACGTTTTCTTGACCAGATTTATAACCCCAAAAACGCCATAATTTCATAGCTTAGCAACAGACTTTTTCTCGCTGAAAGTCATAGGTCAGTTATTAGTGACAAATCATACATGAAGTTCTATTATATTGGTTTCTATGGCAACCGATGACCTTCGCGTCATTTCGCGGGAAAAATCGCGTACTAGGAGATTCTGAGCATGTTAATTCTGTTTCTGTCAGAAAAGCATACCAAATGATATATTAGGATAAGTGAATTTCTCCAGAAAACTGCCCCGGGGTTGTCGGGAAAGCAATTTAATCATGTTCTTAACCCTAATCTCCCGCTTAAACTGATCCGAAAGAAAAAAGTCATATGTAGTTTATTCACAAACGAGTTATTACTGCCATGGTCAATGGCATATTTAGGAAAAACCCACAGTAAAGAGATATCTACCAAACTTTGGAAGCCCCTTACCATGCTTGCCTTTGAAAATGTTTTGTTGTTTGTTTGTTGTTGTTTTTTATTTTTTAATCTAATGATCGCTTGCCATGACCGTTGACCCCCGATAGGAAATTTGATTTAAGATATCAAGGATATATATTTTATAAAATATATGGTCAGTACTATAAATTGAAAAAGGAAAAGTGTTGGTTGGTAACCTAAACGTCGTAACTATAAATTAGGTTTGTCTCGACAGCCTTCATGTTAATCCATATTCCACCAAAAGTGTCAGTTTCGTGCTATTTTCAAGGTAGATAAAGACAGTCAGTCAATGGGTTCTTTTGAATTTGCACAGAATATTTCATCAATTTTTTTTAAGTCTTAGCTTTGGCTAAACGTTTGGATAAAATCCTGTTTAATAAGTTTTTAACCCGTAAACGGTAACCGTTTACACTTAAATCTTCGGAAAACGCCCTTGTAGGCTATGAAACCTCTATATGGACCTCTATCTATATGGAATGTCCAGTGGCACTGTTTTATCAAAAATCTTTTTCAAAGCCATTGATTTTGATCACTTTAGAACATGACCGGTAAATTTCTAGTAAAGTATATACATTCTACATGGTTAAATACGGTTCCATATAAGGTGGTCTAATATGACGTCATTTTCATTCTGTGTGTGAAGTGATAATGCGAATAAACGTTATAAGAACGGCAAAAGAGAAGGGCTAAGAAGGAAAACTTGATATACCATTTGACCTTCTGTCTTGTGAAATAGTAAAATTTTCCTTCACAGGTCAAAGAAAATACAAAATGTATAGCTATCGCGAAATAATATTCCCTATATATTAAGCTCTTTACATTAAAATATTACTTGCACTTTCAATGATTATTACCTTAACCCTTACCCTAAAAAGATATTGTAAAAGTGATAGAAACTAGCCTTCGACGAGTATTTATCATTTAAGAATGACGAGTGAAGGTGAACTCAAATAATTATAATATTTTGCCTATATTTTCAAGCTTTTGAATGAAGTTCCGTCTCCGAAAACACGCGAATAAAACGTTACAGCGCCCATGTAAGTGGTTGTAAATATCCATGACGTTTATTCTATAGTTTATATAGTTTATGTACAATGACGTCAGCATTTTTTAGTTTACGTACAATGACGTCACCATAGTTAAGTTTATGTACAATGAAGCTAGCATAGTTAATTTTATGTACAATGACGTCATCATAGTTAAGTTTACCTACAATGAAGCTAGCATAGTTAAATTTATGTACAAAGACTTCATGATAGTTAAGTTTATGTAAAATGACGTCATCACAGTTATGATAATCTACTAGTGAAATGAACAAATTCACTCTTGCTCGAAGCGTTATGGCACGAAAGTAATTATTCCCGAAATTCAAATTCTTAAAGGCGTTTACATACCAAGCAGTGATTAACATTTTCTATGGTTTCTTACGGTACAGCCACCAGATAAGGATCCAAATGTTGGGTTACCAATTAGTGACACATCCGGAAAAATATGAAACTTGTTAGCTAGCAAAGCGTCAGCTTTGTTAGCTTGAGTTAACAAACAACATTTTGAGTTCTTCTCAAAGTTCAACGAGTGAAAACTGCCACCGGAGACTTAACCAGTAAATTCATTGAAAGCCTACGCCGTAAAAAGAAGCACTTACTCTATTCAAAATGTAAAAAAAAACTCTTTAAAAGCTTGCTATTAACCCAATCCCACTCAATCCCACTTTTTAAGCATCTCAAGAAAGAAGCTTTGGAAAACGTTGTGGACAATGTTGAAATTGCTTGTAACAAGCACTTTCTTCAATGTCCACAATGTTTTCAACCCTACAAGGCAACGGTTTTCTAAAATGCACCAACTTGAAATTGTCGTCTGCAATTTCTATCAATTAGAACCAGTCTAAGATTATATCATGTTATACTGGGTTTATCCTGTTTTATTTACCATAATTACCTTTGACAAAGAATATTACATAAAAAAACCATGCTTTGATAGCCTACAGTACTTTCAGTACTTAGACTTTTAGTATTTTATGCCTGCATGTTCCAGTTTCGTTCAATTTCTCTTTTTTTCCCTGCAAGATCTGAACGTATCTTTATATAAAATGATCAGGGTAAACACTCGATTCAGAGGACCATTTAATTATCTCGCGCAGATTCTTTCCGACATAAGTCTCCAATAATTACAGTTACTGTTCAACAAAAGGAAATCTAAAATTAGCCCCGGAGTACATTACAAAGTAACAGAGATCGATCTTCCATTTTATATTGATTAACTAAAACTCTTACTTTTAACGACTGATCCATGTTTTATTGGTGCCCGGCTTTTGAAATATTCATCATTATCCTTATTTGAGAGTTCCCTCCGACAGGTCAGAAACATTTCAAGGCTAGAATCTGTCAATAATATGCAAGCCTTGTGTTTGACTCCTAAACCAGGGTGTTAACCCTCATGAATCAGAAAATATCCTACTTTGACCCGTAGAAATTTCTGCTAAGAGGTCATTTTGACCTCTTTATAGAATGACAGGTTTTTATTCCCCAACTTTTCAATGATATATCTTATTTTGTGCAATTTATTGCTTACTTTATTTCTTTAAAACAATTTTAACCTTTAACCCTTCCCTGTTTTGCAAAAGTTTAGACCTGTCCAAATTCAAAGGTTTTGCAGACGAAAATTTAAAGTGGATTTAATTTGAAAAATAATAATTCAGTATGGTAGAAAATATTGAGGAAAAAAGAAGGAAGCAAGTTACAAGAAATTTCTTCTTTTTCCACAATGTTTTCTCGCGTACAAAAACACAGGGACGTATAAACCAGGGAATGAACTGGAAAGGGTTAATTCTCTACTTAATTATTCGTTTTTAGTTGTATTATTATACCCTTTCCTGTTTTTTGAAATTTTAGACTGGTCCAACTTCAAAGGTTTTGCAGACGACAATTCAAAGTTAAACTTATTTCAAAGATAATCATTCAGAAGGGTAGTAAATATTATGGAGAAAGAAAAAACTGCTTGTCACAAGCAATTTCTTCTTTTTCACAGTGTTTTTCAAAGTATAAAAACACACGGACGGAAAAAACAGTGATTAAACAGGAGAAGGTTAATACCTTAAAAATCAGTTTTGACCCCTTGAATCCCCTGGTGAAGGAGTCGATGGCTCGCTAGCACGATCCCTTTTATATTATAGCACGATCCCTTTTATATTATAGCACGAGCCCTTTTATATTATGATTTCAACAAGCTGGGGCATAAGGGGTTCAAAAGCCATTGTCTATAGGGTCCTTACTGAAGGTTTTAGTGTCCCTGACGACGTTTCTTTTCTAGTGGAGGAAATTTTATTCATATTTTTTTGTTGTTGTTGTTGTTTTCTTTTGAGGTAGAAAAAATTGTGGATAATGAATTGTCTTCATTTTCCACAACATTTTCGAAAACGGCGTTTGTTTGTTGTTGTTGTTTTTTGCTGTTGTTGTTTGTTTTGTTTTATTTTTCGTTTTGTCTCTATTTTTTCTTAGGATGCGTTAAAAATCCTTATTGTGTGGGAATGAGTTAAAAATTTTAACGCTTGGACACTTTCTTACGGAAACAACTAATAACTCTCGAAGGTCAAATAGGTCTATAATACTTAAATAGAATGTGGAGTGGAATTCAAATCGTATCCTAGGCCATTTCAGTGGAGATGGTAAAGATTTAAAAAAAAAGACTGGATACTCTACAAACAGTCAAAGAGGTGTATATTCATTCGTCCCATTTCATTTTTAGCTAGCAAAGCGTCAGCTTTGATAGCTTAAGTTAACAGACAAATTTTGAGGTCTTCCCAAAGTTCAAACCGCCACTGGAGGCTTAACCACCAAATCTTAGGAATGCCTACGCCATAAAAAATAGTTCTTTTATATTTCAGGAATATTGCAAACTCTATTCAAATTGTAGAGAACTCTGTAAAAAGCATGCTATTTAACCCATTCCCATCCGATTCCGCTTTTTAAGCATCTAGAGAAAAAGCTTTTGAAAACATTGTGGACAATGAAGAAATTGCTTGTAACAAGCAATTTCTTCATTGTCCACAATGTTTTCTACCCAACAAGGGAAAGATTTTCTAAATTCAAGCATGCTTTGCTAGCTTATAGTACTTTCAGTACTTTGATTTAAGTAAAGAACGAGTTAATTGTGTCCTGGTGTTGAATTATAGATGAGAAGTAGAACTACAAGTGATCAGCGGAAGACGAACTCATTATGGTCTCGCTAATGTTGGAAGATAGAATTGATGGTTTCGAAATTAGAGGAGAATCCTACAAGTTAGTCTTGCCCAGCACAAAAAGACTTTCCCTGTTTGGGAAAGGGGGTACAACTTTCAAAAAAAAGAGAAAAGAAACCATCTGTACCAAAGTCTTTCATCCGATGAAAAACACTATGGCTTCATCCCGAATTCTTGTTCCATAACTTGTTCAGTTCACGCTACATTTTTATACTCTCGTTATTAACCCTTGTCATGCTGTATCAATTACCTTACTGAATTGCTGTAAAATCAAAGGCCTGAAAGCACTGATAGAACTTGTTGTTCAAAAATCAATATTTCTTTTAGAAATCAATGTCATAAACAACTCTTGCAGAAAAAGAACAAGCAGGAGGTGTACACCAAGATCAGACTGCACTTACGTGCAGGCTGATCTTGGTCTCCACCTCCTGCCAAAACCGGAATATTCCGGGTTCAGCATGACAAGGGTTAATTCCATTGTTTATTTTGCTGCATGTTATTATTTAGACAATAATTTATATCGTCGTTGTCATTCTAAAATGTCGTAACTACAGCTTGATTCAAGCTGTAGTTACGACGTTTGAGAGTGACAACGACGATATGCTCAAATTCAGTGATAAACTTATGTTCTGTTCTATGCTTACCTTAGATAAGTCTTTCGACTAAAACTCGACATTTCGTGTTTTAATCCATTCTCACACAATCCCTCTTTTTTACGCCCTTCAAAATGAAGGCTTTGGAAAACATGGAAAGTGTATCAACCAATTTCTTCATTACCCTCGATGTTTTCTATCCAAAGAGACGAACATTGTTTAAATTCCATAAATTTGAAATTGTCGTCAGCAGCTTCTTTGAATTTGGATTAGTCCAAAACAATATGTGGGAATGGGTTAATTCAACATATTTATTTAGTTATTCAGTAATTTCTTTATGTTTTATTACAGTTATTTCTTTATGTTTTATTACTTACTTCAGCTGAAGTTGCGTTTGTAAGCATTTTCCACTTCAACAATTCCAACACAATGAGGCTTTGGGACGCCCGTTTAGATAAACATTTTTGGAAAAAAGTGAAAAATAAAGAAATTGCTTATAAAAAGAAATTTCTTCATTTTACAATCTGGTAATGGGTTTATTTCACTTATCACATGAATGGTAAAGACAGATCGAATGAGTATCAATGTCTTAGACTTGAGTTTAATTTTTTACCAACCGGCAAAATTTTAGACTGGTCCAATTTGAAAGAAGTTACAGACAATGATTTTAAGTTTTTATTTTTCAACTATCTGGATAAAAAGCACTGTGAAAAATGAAGAAATTGCTTGTTACAAGAAACTTCTCAATTTAACACAATGTTTTCTTAATCGTTTCTCTTTGCGGGGCGTAAAAAATCGTCACTGTCTGGGAATTTGTATAGCTGACAACAATACTCTGTGAACGTATTCATTTTCTCTAGGAGTTTTGGAATGAACAGAATAGATAGTTAGATAGTTAGATAGATCGATCGATAGATCAATAGATAGATCGATAGATCGATAGATATATAGATATATATATAGATAGATAGATAGTTAGATAGATAGATTGATAGATAGATAGATAGATAGATAGATAGATAGATAGATAGATAGATAGATAGATAGATAGATAGATAGATAGATAGATAGATAGATAGATAGATAGATAGATAGATAGATAGATAGATAGATAGATAGATAGATAAACAGACAGACAGACAGACAGATAGAAAGATAGATAGATAGATAGATAGATAGATAAACAGACAGACAGACAGACAGATAGAAAGATAGATAGATAGATAGATAGATAGATAGATAGATAGATAGATAGATAGATAGATAGATAGATAGATAGATAGATAGATAGATAGATAGATAGATAGATAGATAGATAGATAGATAGATAGATAGATAGATAGATAGATAGATAGATAGATAGATAGATAGATAGATAGATAGATAGATAGATAGATAGATAGATAGATAGATAGATAGATAGATAGATAGATAGATAGATAGATAGATAGATAGATAGATAGATAGATAGATAGATAGATAGATAGATAGATAGATAGATAGATAGATAGATAGATAGATAGATAGATAGATAGATAGATAGATAGATAGATAGATAGATAGATAGATAGATAGATAGATAGATAGATAGATATTCATATACAACTTAACAAAACACAACACGTGACATTTACACGATCAATCTACAATTTCTTTTCTTTTTTATCCTGAAAGAGATGCAGGAAAAAATGAAAAAAAAACAAGCAACAAATATTACCAAATTAGATATTGAATGCTATGCTAGTTCTACGTAAAAAACCTTCTTTTAAATTTTACAAAGGTTTAGGAGAACAGTTTTATCATTAGAATTCATCAAATTAATAACATTCATCATATTTCGGCGAGAGTATAATGGGGGGGGTCAGAAAAGCTTTTCTAATATCAGCAAAATAGGGACATTCTAATAAAAAGTGAAACTCGTCCTCAATTTCATTCATGTTGCAGGCTAAGCACAATCGCTGAGTATGTTTGTTTTCACTGATGTATGAAACTTTTTTTTTCCATTTCACGCCGTATGAACAATTATTTAGGTTTCATACTCATTCCCCTAATAAAAATAAAAATAAATAGCCATTTCTTATTCTGTCTTATCATAAAAAATTCAAACAGAAAATATAAACAATCTTACATAAGTACTTTGAGTGCAAGAATGAGGTACTCGATTTTTTATGGAGGTATGAATCTATTTTTTCGGCCAAGTAAAATTTAGCACTTGCATGTATTATATAAACAGCAAGAATTAGATTATTTTTAACTCGTTGGACAGGATAGATCTGTCGTAAACTTGCGATGACAGTGAAGGTATAGATGAAACAGGGTTTTCAGCCAACCTATTGTCAACCAAAAAAGCGAAAATATTAATAAAAGCACTTTAGATAGGTCATAAAAAACGGACAAAAAAAAGAACGAGAAAATGAATTATTGATTAAAATCGATCAGAGTCGATTGGTTTTCCGGCTGAAAGCACGAGAACAGAAAGCAGGTCATCTGTTTATATATCAAGAATAAAATTCCTTGTATTGAGTCGAATATTTATATCAAGCAAAAGAAGGAAACATCTTAACCCATTCCCACACAAGAAAATTTTAGACTGGTCCAATTTGAAAGAAGATGCAGACGACAATTTTAGGTTGATGAAATTCTAAAACTCTTTGTCTTTTGGGATAGAAAACATTGTAGACATTGAAGAAATTGCTTGAAACAAGCAATTTCTTCTATGTCCACAATGTTTTCCAAAGCTTTTTTCTTGAGGGGCGTAAAAAGGAGGGATTGTGTGGGAATGGGTTAATCCAGTAAACAATTCAAACATGTTTTCTACTTTATTCTTCATTTTCCATTTACTTTGAAATGTTAAGTTAGAATATGGAGTTCTTGGTTCTGTCATTGATCCACATAATCAGCGCGAGTACTGGTGTTTATTGATTGATTGAATGGGTTAAACACCACTTTAAACGGTATTTCAGTTATATCGCGGCGGCTGGAGCACCTAACAATGGATTCTTGGTATTTCTCACACAAGTACTACCACTACATCATTTCCTAGCCTCCAGTTGCTATCCCACTTAGGTTTACGATTATCCACCCATTGGTGAGAGACAAATGTCGGAAAGAATATGTGCCGCCGCCGAGGATCGAACCAATGACATCCCATTAATAAAGATTAGGAGTCTTGCGCGCTACCGACTGCGCTAGTACTGGTGTATTCTTTAGGAAGCAGAATCGAGAGGAATTAATCTAAGTTTGAATAACTTGTTTCCCAATCAATGTGAAATAATTAGGCTTAACCCATTACCAGACGACAATATTGTGGACTAATCCAAATTTAAAGGAGCTGCAAACGACAATTTCAAGTTTATAGAACCATGCATAGTTAAAGTTCCCTAATTATTAACACTTTTTATGCTGAACCCGGAATAACTCTGTGTTTGCAGGAGGTAAAGACAAAGATCAGCCTGCACATAAGTGCAGTCTGATCTTTGTCTACACCACCTGCTTGTCCCTTTTAAGTCAGGATTGCTTATGAAATATTATTTTCAAAATAGTACTTTCAGTGCTTCCAGCACTGTGATTTTCATCCTGTTTTGAAAAGGATTTTATCCAGCATGGCAAGGGTTAAAGAATGTGCAGATTCTGATATCTTACGAGATTGTTTCGATATCAGTGTCCTATTCTGTATTCATTAACCTTTAAACTATAACCAGACAATAAGATTAGGACAGGTCCAAATTCAAAGAGGTTGCAGATTGCAGGAAATTTCAAAATTCTTCGTCTATTTGGGTAGAAAACATTGTGAAATTTTTTTTAAAAAATGCTTGTAACAAGCAATTTCTTCGTTTTCCATAATATTTTCCCAAACTATTTTCATGTGGGGCGAAAAAAGGAATGGTTTCAAAGCACTTCAATATCTATACGCAAGTTCATAACCCTTACCCACCTAGAATAAGTACATTCCTTTTAATGTAGTTGCATGTGACATGACGTTGTCAGGGGACCAGAATGTCTTAAATACAGCTTGATTTAATCTGTATTTACGAAAATTTGGTCGCCTACAAGCTATGTGATTGATCAATGTTAAATATGGCCCCTGCATTTATAATGAAAGAATATAATACCGACTGCCATCCGGTTTGTGTTAATCTTATCCCAAGTTCAGAAAAGTTAACGGCCGCAAGTATGTAGATGAATGTAAGTGCAGTGGATTTTTATATGGTCTGTTTTCACGGCAAATGTTTTCGTTAAATTACTTAATGTTGTAAGTGCATTGGTGTTAACAATCACTGGAAAATTGATTTTTTAACCAACCAGCACTCAAACATCAAGTAAATGATATCTTTGTTTGGGGGACGTTTCACCTTTCGTTCTTGAATGCAAGCTTTTTAAGTAAATTAAAAGTCCTTTCTTTTTCTCTGAATCGATTCTTTGAACGCTGGTGCGCTTGTACCATCTATGAACTCATACCAGATGTTATAATGATTCTACAAACCTTCTTCGCTGTTTTATGTCAAAACTTGACAGGTATAAGCATAACATTTATCGGCTTTTTTATCAGCTTTTCGTAATCTAAAACAGATTTTCATCTCTTACTAACAAGTTGAGGGAGAAACTTTGAGAGATGACTTCACGTGTTTTTTGGGGGGACATTTCAAAATTGGAAACTGAGAAATGAATATTTGACTAACAATATGGTTTACATATGATAAAGGTTGTTTTTTTACCTAAACACCTTTAAAACGATTTAATGGCAAAAAAATTTACGTTTCATTTATTCTAATTCAATTAATATACATTGTTAACACTTGATACCAAATAACCTTTTTTTTTTCTTTCTTTTTTTCTTCTTTCTTTCTTTCTTTTTTTTTTCTATGCTTCTTTCATCTACTAGATACAAGACATTTATTTTGCATGGGACCGCCATTCTATATTTATACGAATATACTGATCGTATCAGAATTTGGTAAGTTCCTTGTCAGTGGTGGTTAAAGAGGAGAGTTTGTTGTTGGCGGTGGTGTTGGTGATGGTGTTATTTCAACGACAATTTTTACCTGCTTAAGATGCCTCTATTTTTAGCTAGCAAAGGGTCAAGGTCAAAGACGAAAAATTGAGGTCGTCTCAAAATTCAACGAGTGCAAACTGCCACTGGGGCTTTACCACTAAATCCGTTAAATGCCTACGCCATTTTAAGTAGTTCTTATGTATTTCAGGAATATTGCAAACTCTATTTAAATTATAGAGAACTCTGTCAGAATCGTGATATTTAACCCATTTTCAATCAATTCCGCTTTTTAAGCATCTCAAGAAAAAACCTTGGAAAACATAGTGGACAATGAAGAAATTTCTTCAATGTCCACAATGTTTTCTACCCAACAAGGGAAAGATTTTCTAAATTAAACCATCCTTTGCTAGCTTTCAGTACTTTGATTTCAGTTCGCCTTGCCTTTTTATTATCAAAGTTGGGAAGGCAGACTTACTGTCGAATTGAAGATTTACTTTCTGTGAAAATAAACTGATGAACCAATAAGCGGTGAATCGTCAAAGATCTACTAAAACCATTCGACGGATCGCTGGCCCTACCCACTGACTCCACCGGTCTCACTTACCGACTTCGCCGGTTCCACTTACCGACTTCGCTGGTCCCACTTACCGACTTCGCCGGTCCCACTTACCGACCCCGCCGGTCCCACCTACAAACTCCAACATGAGGCTCCACTTAGAGATCAAACGGTGTTATCATGCAAAATTAATGGTCAGCACCATGTACTAAAAACGTAAATTTATTGGCTGGAGACCTCTACGTCGTAGCTCAAGCTTGAATAAGTTTAATCTAAAGTCTCAAACTAAGAAAAACACTACGAATAAATGTGGGCCAAAGCTGGAGTTCAAAGTTAACCTTCGATCTAATAGTACTATCTGATTGGTCGATTGATTCTTTGATTGACAGTCGTGAATGGTAATTATTTCTATATCAATAAGAATGAAATATACCTTTTGTTATTTAGAGTCTCAAGGTGAGCTTTACTCTAGGAATTTAAGGAAACCGTAAGTTCTAGCTCCAGCCGACAAACAATAATGGCAAATAATTTTCTTTCCAAGAAAAACATAACTGAATTCATGCTTGCACTGCTACAGGTTTTTTTAAATAAATGTTCTAGAAATGAAACAGAAATGATTACGTAGATGCTATGTCAAGGACAAACCCACGCAACTTTACATTATTCCGCATTTTCTCACGTGTCTAGAACGGAAACACCATGGTAGGCCAACATCCCACATAGATGATCCTATGATAAGTTTTGAAGATTTTGTCAGTATTTCAAATTGTTTCAGGCACATTTCTAGCATCAATGCAACACAAACTGGTGTTGCAGCTTATTAACTGTACACTCTATTGTGCCCCGTGTTGAAAGGGTCGTACCTTTTTGAGACCTGTCTCGCCAAAAGGGACCTCCGGAGATCTCAAATTGAGGATTAAGTGCGATTCTGTTCTAAGTATCTATATAAAGTATAGACAATTAGAACAGTCTCGCGTTTAATCCTAAAGATATTTGAAAAGATGTCGGATATGGCAGAGGTCAAATAGGCTTAGTATTTTGGAAATTAATAAACATAAACAGGCCTTTCTATTTAACCCATTCCCACACAGTCCCTCCTTTTTACGCCCCTCAAGAGAATGAGCTTTTAAAACAGTGTGGAAAATGAAAAAATTGCTTGTTACAAGCAATTTCTTCATTTTCCACACTGTTTTCTATCTAAAAAGACCAAAAAATTTAAAATTCCATCAACTTGAAATTGTCGTCTGAAGCTTCCCTCAATTTGGACCAGTCTAAAATTGCAAAAAACGGGAAAGGGTTAAGAATTATATATACTATGCACGTAAAATGTTATAAATCAAGTTGGACAGTCCGATCAGGATTCATACTTTCTACACTTCCCAGAAGGACCTTTTCACTTGATGCGTCATGCCTATTTGGTTATCTTCATATAATTCATTTTTTCCTCCTGATTGTTTATAAATAAAATAAGTCTTTAACTACATGCGAATTACCTCCAATATCTTGTTTGTTTGTTAAATGGGGTTTAACGCCATTACAAACAGTTATATCGCGATCGCTGGAGCACCTAACCATGGATGCCTGGTATATCTCATACCAGAATTACTACTGCATCCTTTCCGAGGCTCCAGCTGCTCATCCCACGATTCACCCAAGGTGGGAAACCCGCACTTTAAATGACTCCGCGAAAATGAATGGGACACCCACCCACCCAAGTCAAAAAGCCCTCTACAGATTCATAAACAAAAAGCAAATTAGGATAACTAATCCCTCTCCTGTGAATTTCTGGCCTATTTCATCGGCATTTTTAATCAATGAAATTATCTAAAATATGAAAACATTTGTGGGTGAGATAAAGAGATTTGTGAGCATAATACATGTATATTGGCGAGGACTTTTGTCCGAACGGATTTTATACGAAGGAATTTTGTTCTGGGGGCGGGGTTTTGTCCTATACTCTTTTGACATATAATGGGCTTTTGTCGCAAACATAAAGTTATAATATTCATAAAGAATATTTATTATCACTAATCTCGTGTCTTCTGCAAGGTAAAGTGTCAAGCATTGAGCAAATACGCTATAGGCTGCTTCATCTATTAGCATTATTCCAACAATCAGTTACGAGCCCCGAGAGTTAGCTTATAATAAAACTGAACGTGAAATGACGGGTCGCGTATGTCAATCAATGAATCAATCGACCAATCAAATTATTCATTTGGGTCGGAAGTGAACTTTGAACTCCGACATTAGCCGACAATTATGAGAAAGATTTTGTGTTGATTTGGCGACTTAAAAGTCGTAACTACAGCTTAATCAAGCTGTAGTTACGACTCTTAGGTCGCCAATCAACCACTTTAGGATTTTATTTTCATGCTAATCACAAGTATGTTTCAGAATTAAATTGGCATATCGCTGAAATGATGCAAGCTTTGTATTTAATTACCAGGCATATGAAGAAAGATAACGCCTTGATGCCGTTTCATTATGATAAGCCCCATTATTCCCATGGTTTATTGCGCACTTTGCGAGAATGCTAATATAATCGAGAAATTACTTATTCTAATAGATCGCGGCGTCTAACGAGGAATTTCCCTTTACATTGGTTTGTCTTATTATGTAAGAACTTGACAAAATTCGGAATTTAATTGCCGACGTCAATCATCTATACTTCAATTCGGGGTTTTATTCGACTGGTGTTCACCAGCAAAATTTGGTTGTTTGTTTGAATGGCGTTTAACGTCGGTTTTAACAGTATTTCAATCATACCGCGGCGGCTGGAGCACCTAACAATGGATTCCTTGTATTTCTCATACAAGTACTACCACTGTCTCAACTGCTATCCTACTTAGATTTACGATTATCCACCCATTGGTGAGAAACAAATATCGGAAAGGATATGTGCCGCCGCCAATCGCCAACGAAGTAACTATGAAGCCAAACTCAACATAGGCTGCTGTATCGTTTAAAAAAAAACAAATTTTGTGAGTGCAGAGGTGCGTGAAAGTCGTTTGAAAGAATTATTTAAAAGAGTTAACTCTTTTTTAATAATATACGAAAGTTGAAGGTACTAAGAATCCTTCCGTTTATCCTAAAACTTTCATACTTGCAATTTTATGATTAAAACACTGTTGAAATAGACGAAAATTATATTCGTGAGGATTTCTGTTCTTCGTGGATTTAATCTCTGTATATTCAATGAATTTGAACGTCTTAGGTTGACCAAAATGTCGAAACTGCAGCTTTAATAAAGCTGGCGTTACGACTTTTTGGTTGCCAAATGACATTATGTGAGTATGCGAGAGGAAGTGCCAAAACTTTGACATTTCGTTTGACAGCTTGTAAATACATGTGTTGAAATTCTAAAATTCTTTCCAGTGGGCCATCGATACACAACGCAATTTACAGTAAAATTCATTTTGTATATCCTTGAATCCTTGAACGTCATGTATAATAACTATCTAGTTGAAATGGACCTTTCGGCTAGTTCTTAACCCTTTTCCGTTCAATCCCTGATTTTAGGTCCCCGTGATATAGTTAGGAAACATTATGTAAACAAGAAGAAATTGATTGTTACAAGCTATTTCTTCTTTTATCACAATATATTCTTTCATATATGAATAATATCATTGTTTGTGCCTACTTTGTAATGTCGTCTGCAACCCGTTTGAATTTAGGCATGTCTAAAATTTTGTAAAACCGTAAAGGGTTAACCCATTAGCAGACGACAAAAAATAGAGCAGTGGGTAAGGACGTCGGCGTTGCAGTGTCAGTGAAGGTTCAAATCCTCTTGCTTATGTTTTACCAATATATCTCTAGTAGTTAGTTTGAAATCTTTTATCGTATAGTCTTAAATCGCCTTCTTTTCTTTCTCTTTCTACAGAACCCCCATGTTTTCAAAATCCTGTATTAATACAATATCTAACCATTCTCCCACAATCCCTTCTTCTTATGCCTCTTAGAAAAAAAAAACATTGTGGAAAAATGAAGCAATAACGTGTTACAAGCCACAGTGTTGTCTACCCCAAAAGACAAAGATTTTTAAAATTTCACAAACTCTTAATCGTCGTCTCAGACTTCTCTCAAATCGGACAAGACTGATTTTTTTTCTTATCTAGAATGCGTTAAATCCGTCCAGCAAAACATACTCATTAGAATTGACGTACCTGATAAGGTCCAGAAAAGTATCTGCTGGATTAAGCTCGGCGGGCTTTCCGTATCTCTTCAGACTCTCCTTGCCTCCCCCAGACCCGGGCCTAATGATGTATGTCACGATGATCCCCAGAATAATAGCACTGAAGGTCGTGGACGCGAAGTAGGCGATCGTCCTTAACCCCATTTTACCGCAAGTCCCCGCATCGAGCCCGGCAATACCAGAGATCAAACTCGACACCACTAACGGCAAGATCAGCATTTTCAACATGCGCATCAGCATCTCTCCGGGAAATTGCAGATACATGATCTCTCGCTTGGACCATTTGTCGTCGGAGGCGTTTCTCAAGACGAACCCGAGTATACAGCCAAATATAACAGCTCCCAGAAGCAGGATTAGTAGTAAGTTTTCTTTCATTCCTTGTAAAACTCGACTCCAGTTTCGGTTTCTTAATCTCATGATCCATCCCCGAGGCCCCGGGGGATAGTTTTCCGGGGGCACAACGATTGATATATGGGTATTCACTTTTTCTCCGTCCGAATGACCCTCCATATTTCACTGTCTTAGAGTGTCCTTGCTTTTAAGAAAAATCTAGATAAGGAAATCAAAAGAATAGATAATCGTTTGTTTAATGCAAATCGAATGCTCAAAATTTGCCTAAACAGAAATGCTTTGCCTTTCTTCTATCAACCTTTACATTGACAAATCACTGAAAAACCTCACTTTAAATCCCGTGCTTTTAATCACTCTTTCTTCTGTAACACTTCAATTACTTAATATTAATATCCTTAACGTTCAGTCAAATAAAAAACAGAAACTTCCAGGAGAGCAGAAGTATTTCACTTTACACTTCACACCTCGTAAATCTAAGCACACGTGATAGCATAGATATGAAAGTGAATAATTCTTTCTCGGCGAGATTGTTTACAAAAGCCGAAATATAGAACAAACAAAAACCATGAAAATTCCGAAACGTGACCGAGCACTGGCGTAAGAGAGAGTAAAACAATAAAAAGCGAGGCCTGTGTTTACTCCGGGCGCTTTCAGATTCTATTGCCTTTTTTACCAATGAGGCTAAAATCCAATCCACGCGTTAACTCAATCTAAAACTGTGAGAGAATGGGGTTCTGCTATATTAGAAGAGAAAAAGAGAGAAGAGAGCAGGGCAGATGCTTTTGACACATCGACTATGAGTTGTTTAGTTTAAGGCTCTATGGTTCTCATAGGGACAAGATTTCTTACCAAAAAGATTCCTGAACCCATTCTCACATGGCAAAAAATTAGACTGGTCCAAATTCAAAAAGTTGCAGACGACAGCTTAAAAGTTTATGAATTTTTAGATTCTTTTTCAACTTTCTGGGTAGAAAACATCGCGTAAAATGGAAAAAAATTGCTTTTAACTATGCAATTTCTTCATTTAACACAATGTTTTTCCAAATGTTTTTCTTGAGGGGTGTCCAAAAGCTCAACTGTGTGAGAATGGTTTACATTTAAATAGACTCCTCTATTGAAAACTTTGCCGAACCAAAAATAAAAATAAAAATGAATAAATAAAACGAAAAAAGAAATGAAAATTATTTATGTTGTCAGAATAAAATAATTTTAAAACATATTTTCCTTTCGGTTCGGCAAAGCGGGCTTGTGACCTATTAGAAATTATTTATATATAGTAGGGTCTGTAAACAAGTTTAACAAAGATTTCAGGAATCCTTTCTTGTCAGACATTTTGTCCCTATGAGAGCCATAGAGCCGATTTCTTTGGAAGTCACTGGATTGGTCATCCAGGTAAAAAGTGGACATTAGACTCGGTGTCGACCATTATCGCGATCGGGTCAAACTTTTGTTAACTACATTTTGGCCGATATTCATTCGCCTGAAATGACAGTTCCCGTTTTCGTGGTGTATACAGACAGAGCGTCAAAAATGCACACTGTTTTTCTTTTTAAATATGTTTATGACACAAGGTATTCTATTATGGTGTCAATCGTACCCGATTTATCTCGGTAGTTTTCTTAACTGATTTATCAAATGGGGTTTAACGCCGATTCTAACAGTATTCCAGGCATATCGCGGCGGCTGGAGCACCTAACAATGGATCCCTGGAATTTCTCTCACCAGTACTACCAATACATCCTTTCCAAGCTGCTATCCCACTTAGGTTTACGATTATCCACCCATTGGTGAAAGACAAATGTCAAAAAAGGATATGTGCCGCTGCCGGTAGTTTTCTTGAGTTCTCGCTCTGTATTTTCAATGACGTCACGTGGGTTGTCTGTAAGTATCAATTAGTAAAAATGAAACAATTTAATTTTTACAAGATGCTACTCTGCTTACAGTTTCATTACTTTCAGTACTGTTACTTAAATTCACAAAAGTGGGGATACTCATGACGTATGTTCTCTAATATCTAATTTTTTTCAACCGGAGTCAGTTGAAATGTATAATTTTTCCCCATTCTACAAAAAGTTTGACCAAATCCTGAGATATTTGCAAACAACAACTACGAAATTGTGTCCCACCAAAGTTCGAAAATGGAAGTCCTTAAGGAGATGGAACACTGTGGGAAAAGAAAAACTTAATGAAAGAAATAATTTCTTCTTTTACCACAATTTTTCTCTAGTTCCACTCAAAGAGACATGAAATTGGGGGACTATAAATAAAGGATGGAAAAGAATGTACTGTAGGATTTTCATTGCATTTATTTCTTGAGGCGGAGGGGAGTTATAGTCGCGGTAATGAAAAAAACTTGATATTGTGAAAACTTCTTGAAATTGAAACTAGGAATTCTAAAAATTCCCGAAACTGGCCCTTATTGAGAGCACTGTTTATACCTTTCTTGTATGTTTTGCCCCAGGTGTCGTTCAATCTTGTATAAACGCATAATGTATGGTAGACCCCTCTGAAATCTCTCCACTTTATATACATGTATATATCGTGTCAATGTAGTACCTTAATTTATTTTTAGTATAACTGGCAAAGGGCTGGTCCGAAATTTGATAAGTTGCTGTTGTTTTATGCTGTTATTGTTGTTGCTGTCTGTTGTGTTGGCTTCGGTGTGGCCATAGTTCCTTGTACCAGTATATAAACTTTTCTTAAAACATCTTCTCCATAAGAAACTATCGGATGGATTTCTACATAATTCCGCACAAATGTTCCTAAGTGGACATCTTTCTAAAAAATATTTGTTCGGTTAAGAGCTCTGGCAACTAAAGAAAAAAAACAATCTTCTTCTCTTTAATCTCTCATGCAATTTGCAAATTTTGCAGAAACATTAAATTTCTATCTATCAATCTTGGATCAATTCAGATAAGTTGTTTAAAAACCTTGGTCTATTTTCCGCACGTGGTTTAAACTAAATTATAAAAACATCTCCTCTTTCACATCTAATTATCAAGGTTTCGTTGTTGGAATATACAATGTTGAAGGTTTGCCAGCCTGTTGAAAAAATGACCTGTTAAAATGTGGCATTTGTCTGCTATGCGTCTTTTCCATGTATGCTATAACTAAAACTTAAGCAATCTTCTTGAACAGCTGCGACAACTTATTTGGTTTTCATCCCCATTTTGCAGTATCCAATCCTTCATATACTAGGGGTGTGAACGTAAATCCTAATCGGCGACGTAATATAACTGGAAGACTGTTAGATTAAAAAATGGAACAATGTGTGCCATTTCTGTCAATGTCAAATGTACGTAGAGCCCAGACTTTAACGCGTTCCCACACGATAAGATTTTAGACCAGTCCAAATTCAAAGAACTTGCAGACAACATTTCAAGTTAATGAGATCTTTAAAATCTTTGTCTTTTGGGGTAGAAAAAATTGTGGATAATGAAGAAATTGCTTGTAACAAGCAATTTCTTCATTTTCAACAATTTTTTCCAAAGCTTTTATATAGAGGGGCGTTAAAAAAGCGTCAGTTTGTGGGAATGGGTTAAGCTGTCTTGTCAGAAACACAGTGCATAAAGAATATTTGAACCTGTGTGTGAAAAGCTCATCCATTTCATCGTTAGTCCTTACAGTGTGACTAGAGGGTTGTATATTTGCGTATCTGTACTAACTAATAAAAGATTTCTTGGAGGAACAGCGAATATTTTAAATACATGTACTTTTATAGACATTTCGCTTTGGCTTACTTTTTGAAAGATGGTTTGTCATTCAAATTTCAAACACAATCATTTCTGCAGTACAACCGCTTAATCATTTTCGCAGAATCCGGTCTGCTTACCTTTGCAACTATCATAATTTGAATGACAGAAGTGTAATTTGTTGATGCCACTTATAACAGTAGTTCAGTCACATCGCGGTAGCTGGAACTCCTAACTATGGATTCCTTGTATTTCTCACACCGGTACTACTACTACCACCTTCTTCCGAGCCTCCAGCTGCTCATCCCATTTAGGTTTACGGTAATCCACCCATTTGTAGAAGACAATTTAGGAAAGGGATATCTGCCGCGACCGGGTATTGAACCCTGGACCTCATAATGGAGAGTTTGTTGGTTGGTTGGTCGGATTGGGTTTTACGCCGCTTTTAACAGTATTTCAGACATATCGCGGCGGCTAGAGCACCTAACAATGGATTCCTGGTATTTCTCACACCAGTATTACCACTACATCCTTTCCTAGCCTCCAGCTGCTATCCAAATAAGGTTTACAATTATCCACCAATTGTCGAGATACAAATGTCGGAAAGAATATGTGCCGCCGCCGGGGATCGAACCCATAATTGAGAGTCACGAAGTTAAAGTCACCAAACCGACAAAAGGTTAAACATAGAAATTCAACTAGGTTCCCTTCCTATCTAATGAATGATTGGACCGGACAGCCTTTTTTGAGTGTGATTGCAAACTTGATTTGTCAGCTTCTTTCAAGCGCCCATAGCTGCCATGAGGACCTGAAGTACATGTGCATGCATAACTGACCAATCGCTGGCCCCGCCCTCTAACTCCCTAAGCCCCGCTAATTGAGTCCGATAGGAAGTTCCACTTCGATTTTTATCGACGTTATTTTGCAAAATTTATGGCCAGTAGCATGTAACAAAAAAGTAAAATGGTTTGTTGGTGACCTAAATGTCGTAACTACAGCTTGAATAAGCTATAGTTACGACGTCCAAGTCGCCATACCAAAAAAAAGGTCAACAAATGGCGGCCGATGTTGGAGTTGATAAGCTCAGATCCGGGCTGAATAAATAATTTGATTGGTCTGTTTATCTCTTGATTGACAGCCGCGATTGGTCAATTTCTTACCCTGACCTATTACCAGACTGCAAAATCTTAGACTCCTCCAACTTGAATTGAGTTGCAGACGACAATCAAAAGCTTATGAAATTTGAGCTTTTTTCAACTTTCTTGATAGAAAATATTTTGTAAAATGAAGAAATTGCTTGTTACAAGCAATTTCTTCATTTCCATGACGTTTTCCTAACTGGTGTTCTTGAGGGTTGTCCAAAAAAGTCACTGTGTTGGACTTAGTTAAAACAGCGAAAAGCTGCTTGCATCATAAATTCAGAATCTGATCTGAGTAATTTTTGATACCAAGTTTCGATTTTAAATCGTTCGATTATATTTACGACTGAACACATAGTCCTTGTGCGTATAAAAAATATCGTAACTACAGCTTTGTTACGGCATTTTTCTCGCGCACCGACGACATTTTAACTTAACGATGACTATACGGAAACGTGTCATCTTGAATTTGACATGAAAAAATTTCAGTAATATAAACAAGAGCTTACATCCATGAGGACTTTCTATAACCCATCCAAGGATAATTCAAAATGCGGACAAAAAGCAACTAGAACCGTTATGTTGAGTAAGAAAAGCGTAAATCTCTATGTGCTCAGTAGGTCATGAATTATAAATTAGACTGGCAGATTGGGAAGCCTGATACAAGCTGAGAACTAGCCTTGTGAAAAGAAATGGAAATTCCCACGTCAGATTAAAACCACATGCCCCCAATCTAACTAATCTGTTGCAATGGAATTTCGAAAATTGTCTCTTTTGCCCTTTTGTATTTTGCGTAATTTTCACTGACTTATCAATACAACACGACATCCTTTACTTTCGACTTCTCGATGCCTTTACAGTTCCATGTTTGACCCCTGAATAATCATTTGAGAGATAGAGAGATTTTTTTTTTTTTTGTTTGTTTGTTTGTTTTCATGGAGGTATGAACCGAAAAACCTAATCACACTGTATGAATACGCGAAGCGGATTCATACATTGTGTGATTAGGTTTTTCGGTTCATACCTCCATGAAAACAAAAAATATTCTCTTCAATTCTTATAATTTAATAGCATCGAGCGAAAAAATCAAAAACTTTACAGATTTTGATACCTTTTTGTATGGGACTTTTTTTCGGAAGCATAAAAAATCACTGCCTGGTCAAAATTTTGTTCATGGACTTATGAATAATATTTTTCGACCAATCAGAACGCTCGTTTTTGATAGACGAAACTAAAATTAAATTATATACATGTATTTGCATACGAAAAAGGCATTTACAAAGCCCGTGCATGGTGCATCTGCGTATTAACGTACGGCAACAAAATTTGATACAATTTATTATCGTGCCACAGGGTATCGTCTACATAAATTACTCGTCAAACAGCCTCTCGGAAACTCTGCGAAATAAATAGTCGAAAAAGAGAAAGTATCCAGGAGAGGTCAATCAGATATTTTATTTCGGTGAATTATCTTGTAGTAAAGTAGAATAACCAGTCTAGAGTCATGAAATATCCAAATGGTTATGTCCTCCTAATCAGTCTGCACAATTTGACAAGGATCAATATCGGTCGCGCTTCCATGAGGTCTTTCGTTTGCATAGTAGTTGATAAATCATCTCTTGGTGGCAAATATGCCTTAAATGCTACTTAATTCAATTTAGATTCAATCCATTTCCACATAATCCCTCCTTTTACGCCCCTCAAGAACAAAAGCTTTAGAAAACATTGTGGACAAAGAAGAAATTGCTTGATTCAAGCATTTTCTTCTATTTCCACGAAGTTTTCTATCCACAAGGTAAAAAATCTTTAGAATTTCATCGACCTAAAATTGTAATCTGTATTTTCTTTCAATTTGGACCTGCCAAAAATGTTCTCGTGTGAAATGAACTGAAATGAAGCCGACCACAGGGAGAGTCAGTCATCATGTACCGAATAATTTAATTTTTAGTTTCGTCCGTCAAAAAACAAGCGTTCTGCTTGGCCGAAAAAAGATATTCATAACTCCATGTACAATATTTTGAGCACGCAGTAATTTTGTTTACTTACGCACAAAATAGTTCCACTGAAAAGGTATCAACATTTGTAAGTTATTTGATTTTTCGCCTGATATCAATTAATCACAAAAATGAAGATAATATTTTTGTTTTAATGGAGGTACGAAACGAACATATTAATCACACCTATGTATGAATCCGCTTCGCGTATTCATACAGTGTAATTAGATTTATCGTTTCATGCCTCCATGAAAACAAAATCATTATATTCATTTCTTAAATGTATAGCCTTGTGCATTTGATTTTTAATGAGATATAAAGCCGCTTTGAACAATCTTTTTATGGAGTTCATTCACACGTCTGCTTCCTGGGTATCGACAGTGCTAAGATGAGGCTCTGAAACGTCTTGTCTACGGAAATACTCATATGAGCAGCAGCGCGATCGAGATTCGAACCAGCAACCATAGACTTCTCTCAGATTACGAGTACGCGCCCTAGCCACTGAGCCTCGCAGTATCCCCCCTCCCCTTCTGTATTTTGCCCCCCCCTCCCCTCTGTATTTTGCCACCTTCCCCCCTCTGCATTTGAAAAAAAAGGATTGGATTAATTGCAAGTTCTATAGGTATGTCATATTAACCCATTCCCACACAATGACGCTCCTCAAGAAAAACAATAGGGAAAATATTTTGGAAAATGAAGAAATTGCTTGTAAAAGGCAATTTCTTAATTTCCAACAATGTTTTTTATCAAGAAAGTTGAAAAGAAATAAAATTTCATACACTTCAGAATGTCGTTTTGTAATATGTTAAATATGAATTCAAAGTAAGGCTAAATGACCTTTTTGCAATGGGCAGTCTGTTAAATGCCTTAAAGGAATTCTCTCTAAATAACCGGGATTCAACCCATTCCCACACAATGGTGCTTTAAGACGCCCCAAGAAAAAAAGCTTTGGAAAACATTGTTGGAAATGAATAATTTTGCCGTCTAGTAAAGGTTTAATATTTTTCCTGGTTATTGTAGGCATAGCAAGGCTTGTCATTTGCATTGTGCAAATTCTGTGTAGCTTTTCGCTCTCGATACATTATTTTTATACATATGTTTAAACATTTGAAAGACTGTCTTATCGTGTCGAAAACCAGGAAGAAACTTGGGGATCTTAATTAATATAAATTTCAGCTTTCGGCAAATGAGGTGTCTAAACCAATTACTAGACGACAAAATTTAAAACTAGTCCAAATTGAAAGGAGTTGCAGACGACAATTTAAAACTGATTTAATTTTAGAATTTTCAACTGTCTTCATAGAAATCAGTATTGAAAATAAAGAAATTGCTTGTTCCCACACAATGATGCTTTTAGACGCCCGAAGAAAAAAAGCTTTGGAAAACATTGTGGAAAATGAATAAATTTTGCCGTCTAGTAAAGGTTTAGTATTTTTCCTGGTTATTGTAGGCATAGCAAGGCTTGTCATTTGCATTGTGCAACTTCTGTGTAGATTTTCGCTCTCGATATATTATTTTATACATATGTTTAAACATTTGAAAGACTGTCTTATCGTGTCGAAAACCAGGAAGTAACTTGGGGATCTTAATTAATATAAATTTCAGCTTTCGGCAGATGAGGTGTCTTAACCAATTACTAGACGACAAAATTTAAAACTAGTCCAAATTGAAAGGAGTTGCAGACGACAATTTAAAACTGATTTAATTTTAGAATTTTCAATTGTCTTCATAGAAATCAGTATTGAAAATGAAGAAATTGCTTGTTACGAGCAATTTCTTCATTTCTACAATGTTTTCCCAGATGTTTTTGTTGAGGGGTGTCCAAAAGCGCCATTGTGTGGGAACGGATTATTTAATCTTTATAACTTTATAGTCTTTTTAGGCTCTGCCTATGTTCTAATCCTTTTTGTGTGACACTGTTTAGTATTGTAAATTATTATGTTCATTTCTGGATGAAATATGTTTAAACTAAACTAATCAATTTTAATTTAAGCGTATAGAAAATTGTGAATCTCAATCAATTTTAATTCTAGCGTGCAGAGAATTGAGATTCTTTCTCAATCTTAACTTTAGCGTACAGAAAATGGCGAATCTTAATCAATCGTGATTTTAGCGTACAGAAAATTATCATGAAAAATATCATTATTATATGTTTTCGAAAATTGACCACCGAATTAACCTTAAAACTATTATAGTAGAAATGAAAAAAATCTTATTTCATTCGGGTATGAAATTTTAAGGTTATCACATATCACGAAGCTGGAAAGCGGCTTCATACAGGATTATTATTAATTTATGTCATCAAAGCATAAACCATGAATAGAAGTCAAATAGGCAGATTTCTCAGCTTGGGGCAGTTTTGTGGTACTGTTTTGTGTGAAAAATGCAAAATTTTGATAAACAACTAATAATGATTTAGTCAAATATAAAGAGGCCAACGCCTTCAACGCTTGGCAGGATGGGTAGCCTATGTCGTTGACAAATCGCGACTGTCAATCAATGAATCACCCGACCAATCAAATTATTCATTCAGCCGGGACCTGGGATTTCATCTCCAACCTTGGCCGGCATTTTTAACCCTTTTTCTTTTGTTCGTTTGGCGACTTAAACGTCGTAACTACAGCTTATTCAAGCTGTAATTACGACGCTTAGGTTGCCAACCAGTTACATGCTACTGGCAATACATTTTGCAAAATAATGCCGTTAAAAAGCGAAGCGGATATTCCTGTTGGAGTTAATGGGGCGGGGCCCAGGGAAACGGTCGGCTGGGCCCAGGGAAACGGTGGGCGGGGTCAGTTATTGGTCAGTTACCATTTGGTAAGTCAGAATAACAGTTCTACACACAGAGTCCAAATATACTGAACCTTGTGAATCTGCAAAGTTATCGCATTACCAGACGACAAAATTTTAGACTAGTCCAAATTAAAAGAAGTTGCAGACAACTATCAAAAGTTTATGATTTTTTTCCCAACTTTCTAGGTTAAAAACATTGTCACAAGCAATTTCTTCATTTCCAACAATGTTTCCCATTCTGTTTCTCTTGGGGGCGTTTTAAAGCGTCATTGTGTGGGAAAGGGTCAAAGCAGTGCCTTCCTTTAACCCTTTACAAAAATTTACAAAATTTTAGACCGGTCCAAATTGAAAGGAGTTGCAGATGACAGTTTTAAGTTTTTGAAATTTTATATTTTTTAAACTTTCCGGATATGAAACATTGTGAAAAATGGAGAAATTGCTTGTTTCAAGTAATTTTTTCATTTTACACAATGTTTTCCCAAATGTTTTTAAGGGGTGTCAAAAGCGTCATTGTGTGGGGGTGGAATGATATGGCGATCCAAATTTTCCTTTTCAAAAAGATTTTGTGAAATTACAAATTTCTTTCGGTGTAACATACAGAATATACTACAGCGAATTGTTTGCCTGTTGATATATTGTAACAAATATCTACGAATCAATAGTTTAATGGATTATCACAGTGCGGTCGTCCCCCGGGATTAAAAATTCTGGGAAAGTTTATTCTCCCTATCAATCGTAATTACTATTGATTTATCGCCGTATTTATATTTTCCCCATTTCTCTCTTTCTTTCTCTCTCTCTGTCTATCTATCTATCTATCTATCTATCTATCTATCTATCTATCTATCTATCTATCTATCTATCTATCTCTATCTATCTATCTATCTATCCATCTATCTATCTACCCATCTATCTATCTATCTATCTATCTATCTATCTATCTATCTATCGACAAATCTATCAAATGATTAATCAATCTTCCAATCAATTTATCAATCTAACTTTATATCATTAATCGATCAATCTATCGATCGATCTATCGATCTATATGTCGTTCTGTCTGCTTTCTTATTGTTTTATTTATCTATCAATACGCTTTTTGTTGAGTCTAATGAGACAGTAAGCTTTTTGAATACAAGAAGCCTGCTGGCCCATTCTATCTATCTACATACATATGAATCTGTCTTTCCGTGTCTACCTCTATTTTTGTCTATATATATCAGCAAATGTCGTAGTTCTCTTACGGTCTAAATGAAGAATTTTATTGGTCAACTGAAGACGCGATCCTTGAATATCCCGAGTCAGTCGCTCTGTGATCGTCACAGATTGTCTCTTACTTAGAATATCAATCTATCAAAATATCCTTCCTAACAATCTTTAAACCCATTCCAACACGATATAATTTTAGACCAGTCTTAATACGAGGAAGATGCAGACGACAATTTTAAGTTTGTGAAGTCTTCATATTTTTTTTTTTTTTTTTTTTTTTCGTTTTTTTCTCTTTATTATTATTATTAAAATTATCATTATTTCATTATTATTATTATTATTGCGGTTGAAAACATTGTGAATAACGAAGAAATTGTTTGTAACAAGCAATTTCTTCATTTTCCCCAATGTTTTCCAAAGCCTTTATATTGAGCGATATTTAAAAGCGTCATTGATTGGGAAAGGGTTAAGTTATTCTAACGTTATATTCACGGATCGCTTTCCCGCTTCTGACACCACTGACAACGCCCAATGACTCCGACAAGGCTCTTCCACTTCGAAACCGTTTTTCAAAATTTATGGCCTGTAACATAAAACAAAACAGTAGAATGGTTGGTCGGCGAAGTCTTGCTTGAATAAGCTGTAGTTACAAAATGTAAGTTGATGTCAGTCAATTTCTGCGATTTCACTGATAATGTAAGAAAAGAAAAAACTTTACGGCCAGTAACATAAAAAAAAAACAGTAGAATGGTTGGTTGGCGAAGTCTTGCTTAAATTTGCTGTAGTTATGAAATTTAAGTTGTGGTCAGTCAAGTTCTGCCATTTCACTGAATCTGTAAGAAAGAAAAAAACTTTATGGCCTGTAACATATAACAAAACAGTAGAATGGTTGGTTGGTGATGTCTTGCTTGAATAAGATGTAGTTACGAAGTTTAAGTTGTAGTCAGTCAATTTCTGCAATTTCACTGAAAATGTAAGAAAAGAAAAAACAGTATATGGTTGGTTGGCGATGTCTTGCTTGAAAAAGCTGTAGTTACGATGTTTAAGTTGTGATCAGCCAATTTCTGCAGTTTCGCTGAAAATGTAAGAAAAGACAAAAAATATAAATTTTGTAAGATGCGGCTCTGATGCTTGTTATCTGTTTCACCAATGCTATTGAATTAGGGAAAGTCACGCTTAGGAGTTTCCACCGGGGATATCTATATTTGCATAGAAAAGCATGCAAAGAAAGAATAAAATTGGGTTCATTTTTGTCTCGAACAATGAATATTTTATCAAATTCTGCCATTTTGAATCATTGCGGTGTGGTATATGATATACTTTCGCGTGAAAAATACATGCAATATATTTTAATCCTTCTCCGGTTATTTCCAGAATTGTGTGCATAGTTACGTTAGAGATATTGAGTA
Source organism: Fragum fragum (assembly GCA_946902895.1). Classification (NCBI taxonomy): domain Eukaryota; kingdom Metazoa; phylum Mollusca; class Bivalvia; order Cardiida; family Cardiidae; genus Fragum; species Fragum fragum. Next base: position 47,915,536 of record OX336377.1, on the reverse strand, counting down.
TGTTCTTTTTTAGTGCGACCTTCACTCACCTTAACCCATTACCATTTAGACCGGTAAAATTAGGAAAAAGCTGCAGACGACAATTTCTAGTTGATTAAACTTTAAAATCTTTAACTTTTGGGGTAAAAAAAATGTGGATAATGAAGAAATTGCTTGTAAAAAGATTTCTTCATTTCTCACATTATTTGGGTTAGAGCCTTTTTACTCAAGTCCCATAAAAAACGTCATTGTGTGGGAATGGGTTAAAAGCGAAGTCAGCATTTTGGTTTTTGAAGAAATTGGCTTTATGGGGAAAAAAGTTGTGAGAGAAGAAGAAATTGTGCGTCACAATATTTCTTTTCCAATTGTCGTAAACAATCTATTTCAAATGCTACCAGCCTAAAATTCTATCGTATGGTAATGGACTAATTAATATTATCTGAAAGTAGGTTTATTTTCTTATGTTCATTATACGCAGCAAACGTGCAATCATTGAAATCATTCAGTGCAAACAAGGGAGAAAGGGGAGAATATATGACTTGTATAAGAATGAATGAGTTTTTGTGAAATCTTCATGCAAGACTGCGACAAGAGAACGATAAAATATTTTGCCTAGTTGAAAAACCATCAAAACCGAGCAAATCGTCTCCATTCAAACTGGCTTTGTTTGAATATTAGCATATTTAAAAGTAGGAGAATCAAAGTACTGAAAGTACTGTAAGCTAGCAAAGCGTGATTTATTCAGTAATTTTCTTTGTCAGAGGTTATCATGGTTATTACAATTTAGAAAACCTTTGCCTTGTAAGGTAGAAAACAGTGTGGACAATGAAAAAATTGCTTGTTACAAGCAATTTCTTCATTGTCCACACTGTTTTCCAAGCTACTTTATTGAGATGCTCCAAAAGCGCGATTTGGTGGGATTTGGTTGAATTGCACGCTTTTGAAGGAGTTGTCTACACTTTGAATAGCGTTAATTCATGAGGATATACAAGCAGTGACAGTGTTTGCAATAGTCCTGAAATAATTTTCATTTCATATATATATGATTATAGCGTAGGCATTCAATGGAAATAGTTGTTAAGCCTCCAGCGGCAATTTGCACTCATTGAACTCTGAGACGACCTCAAAATTTTGTCTGTTAACATAAGCTATCAAAGCTGACGCTTTGCTAGCTACAATTGAATTGTTCTTTATAGGGCGTATAACATAAATGGAATATGCTGGAAGCACAAGAACAGCGTGATATATGATTTCGAAAACATTAAATCCGATAATTGACGGACCACGCCCATTGGCTCCGATATGGAAGTTAGCATTAGGTAATAAACGGCAATATTTGGCAAAATAGTGTTCCCATGGACATAAATAAAATAAAGCGTTGGTTGGTCACATAACCCCGTAACGAAAATTTGAATTAGCTGTAGTGGTCCAAATGAAAAGACCGCCGTCATAGCGCAGTTGGTAGTGCGTCGGACTGTCAATCTAGAGGTCCCGGGTTCGATCCCCGACGGCGGCACTCATCCTTTCCGACTATTTGTCTCTCACCAATGGGTCGATAAACGTAGACTTATATGGGATAGCAGCTGGAGGCTAGGAAAGGATATAATGGTAGTACTGGTGTGAGAAATACCAGGATTCCATTGTTAGGTGCTCCAGCCGCCGCGATATAACTGAGAGATTGTTGAAAGCGGCGTAAAACCCCATTCAAACAAACAAACAAACCAAATGAAAATAAATTTTAAACGACAATTCAATTTTGATGAAATCTGAACAATATTCATCTTTTGTGGTAGAGAACATTTTTGATTATGAAGAAATTGCATTTAACAAGCAAATCCTTCATTCTCCACAATGTTGTCCAAAGTTGTTGTTTTTTTAGGGGGAGGGGGCGTCAAAAAGCGTCATTGTGTTTGAATGGGTTAATTGAGATTATTTTGCACACGCCCTCTTAAGCATTATGTCATCCAATAGCTAGACATAGATTCAGCTCTTGTTATTAATACAAATCATCAAAATATACTGACCATCTATAGTCGCGTGAGTGTATGTTTGGTTTATTTCCGTTTATCTATCGTGGCTACCGTAGCCCATTTTAGCGACGCCACAAGAAAACGGTTAGTTGTCATGGGGGATTATGCAAGGATATACGGCGAAACTGCTGGAGCCCTGCCTGGTTCTTTAACGTGCTCGGCGGATAGCACCGTCACACGGGGTCTTAGTATAGCGTCTTATTCGAAGGACAACTAGTTTGTTAGTTTGGTCAGCCCGGAGATCGAACCCGCAACCTCGACGTTTGAAGTCGAGTGCTCTACCAACTGAGCTAATTGATAGTCGCGGTCAGTAGTGCCCCAGTTTATACGACGAAGGCCATCAAATCTAGTAGTTAGGGAACAAATAAACATTTTAGGCGAAAAATATCTATTCTGAGAATAAGGGAATCTAGTGTACACACACAGAGAATGGCAATATTGACAATTTGTCCCCCGGGAAATCCATAAGAAATTATCTTTTCTTTCGTCTTTTTCTTTTTTTTTTTTTTTTTTTTTTCGTCCCCAACTCAGGACACCTATAAACAAATTAAGATCTACTTTTTTCTCTGAAGTATCCTGGCACAAGACGACATTAGCCTTTTCTCTTGGGACTATTTCACACATTTTGACGCAATCCACAGTCACGTAATAAGCTCGAAAGGCTATCTAACTAATTGTAGAGATTATATACACGTGCCAGAAATAATTACAACAATCAAAACACCGAAAGTACTGCAAAGTTGAATTGCGGTAAATGCAATAGAAACTGGGAGAAACGAGCAGGTCCCTAAAAGTGGGTTAAAGTTTCTGAAAACACAAACATTCGACCCGAATTTTACTAAAGTACAATTAATTCACCCATACTGAATCAACATACCTGGAAAGATAACATTGCACATGCACATCGACTGAAACTATAGTCATGCCATATATAAGCGGTTTGGGCTTGAATACGCTTGAAGTAATTTGCAATGTACAGTGTATTTTGGTTAATTTTTGCAGAAATTTGATCTTGATAGATGACCTTGACCTTGGTATCATCAGATACATATCGATAACTCTATAATCATGCCAAATGTGAGTATTATATTTTAAACAGTTATGAAATTAATTTGATATATTAAGTATTTTGACAGTCTGGAATACAACAGTAAAACAATTTCACCAATGCGGCTGAACTCATAAAAAGAAAAGTGGTGAATTAGAAAAGCTTTAACCGGACAAATTTTTATTTAAATAAATATTCCCTTATTCCCTTGTTCCCTTCCAGGGCCGCTTTTTGGCAATATTATAGACAAAATGCATATGAACTATTATTCAAAGACAGTGGATTTCAATGTCCTCGAGTGTTTAAATAACGTGTACAATTTGAAAATCCTGGATCGCGCATTCTTTGGTCTACAACAAAGTAGTGCCAATTTAAGTTCAATTTACCCATGTCTTTGCTTTTCTTTTCCAATTAGAGTAATTAATCCTTTCCTGTTCCATCCCTGGTGTTTATGTCCTTGTGATTTTATGATTGAGGAAACATTGTTGAAAAAGAAGAAATGACTTGTAACAATTTTTCTACCCTCCTGAATGGTTATATTTCAAATTAAATCCACTTTAAATGTTCGTCTGCAAAACCTTTTTGGACAGGTCTAAAATTTGGCAAAACAGGAAAGGGTTAATAAGGAAATTTAAACATAAATTTATAGGATGGAATGAGATTCCATTTGCACACTAAATTGCTACCTGAATAAGTGCTTTTTATACAATAGCATTGTTTAATCCATTCCCACACAAACCCTCCTTTTTACGCTCCTAAAGAAAAAAGATGTAGAAAAAATGTGTATCAAGCAATTTCTTCATTCTCTAAAATGTTTTCTATCCAAAAAGGCGAAAAAAATCCATAAACTTAAATTATCCTCTGCAACTTCCTTCAATTTGAGCCAGTCTAATTTTTGGTTGTTTTGGAATGGGTTAATCGATACGCGGCAATTATTCAGTTAAATTGTAGGTCAATACCACTTTTGGACAAAGAGAACTCTTAAATTTATCCTACTAAAAACATTATTTCCCTTCCACGATCTCCAAAAAGTACATTTGGTTTCTACCCCTAGATCTATTAGGCTACAAATACAAAATCTCAGTATGAAATTAGCAGATTGATCGCAAACTATGCAGTTCGTTCCAAAATATCGCGTGATGATGGTAATAGAAGTATTGTCCACATATTTAACTTTGTCAAATTGTTACAATTTCGACTTTCTATAGAGATTACATTAACCCATTCCAACACAGCAAAATTTTAGACTGGTCCAAATTGAAAGAAGCTGCAGACGACAATTTCAAGTTGATGGAATTTTGAATTTTTTCATCTTTTTGGATAGAAAACATTGTGGATAATGAAGAAATTGCTTGATACAATCAATTTCTTCATTTTCCACAATGTTTTCCAAGGCTTTATTCTTGGGATGCGTAAAAAGGAGGGATTGAGTTGGAATGGGTTAAGAATAAAAATCAAGCAGTGGTTGAAGTCACGAGAACTTTCCCTACTTTTGCCTAATAAAACATCATATCACAAATTCGTTATGAATTATTATGACCACTAATAATCCATGAAAATTGCATTCATATCTTTATATAAACGCAAGAAATATTAAGTTTAAACGAAACCAGAGGCGCTTGAGCGCCAATATCGTTCCACATGCATGAATGTACTGATTAAGCAAGTGTTTCCATTAATTTAAAATAAAATAAATATAATGAAAATAAATCTAAATCATTGAAGACTTTGAAATAGTTCTAGAGAACCATTTCAAACGTTTCATTGTTTTGAAAAAAGTCAAATCAAGTTATGTAAAATTCATTATGTTAAATTTCACTGTATACCACATATGGACATAACCCAACACCATAATAGCCATGTTTTTCAACCAATCAAAATTATACCAAGGAATCTGACAAACAGCCATCTGCTTATCATTCCTGTAAAATTTGGTTGAAATCCATCGATAGGTTTCTGAGAAATTTACAAAGTTTTCAGTATATACCATTTATGGAAATTAGCTCTGCCCATTCCTTTGAAGGAATCTGATAAAGGTTCACTCAAGGGTAATTTCTATGAAATTTGGTTGAAATCCATCCACTAGGTTCTAAGAAGAAGATTTGAAAGCTTTTATCATATATGGAAATAAGCTCCGCCCATTAAAGCTATGTTTTCCATCCGATCAAAATTCTTTGAAGGAATCTTATAAAGGTTCACTCAAGGATCATTTCTGTGAAACATGGTTGAAATCAACCCACTAGGTTCTAAGAAGAAGTTTTTAAAGCTTTTACCATATATGGAAATAAGCTCCGCCCATTAAAGCCATGGCTTTCATCCGATCAAATTTCTTTGAAGGAATTTGTATTATACTTGCATACCTTTTTCACTATGGACGTGGTTTTTGGCATATAGATATTTGAAACTTACTTCATCTGAAAAGGGCTGAGTAATGCATTTAATTCAGTGCTTAGGGTGTCATCTACGCTCGCCAAGATGATTAGGTTCTATCCAAAATGACGCAAAAATTTAAATTACACCAACTTGAAATCTCCGTCGGCAATTCTTTCAATTTGGACCAGTCTAAAACTTTGTTGTGTAGGAATGGGTTAATTGACGCAAAGCTACCGTCTACCAAACAATCGATTAACCTATCAAATCATTGATTCAGATCGAAAGTGAATGGCGAATTCCGATATTTTAGTGATTTTGCGACTTCAAGCTGCAGTTCCGACATTTAGGTCGTCAACAAAAGATATGATTTTTATGCTACTGAAACTTTCTTTCGCTTGGGTTAAACAATAGTCGTTCTTTATTCTTCGATCTTTTTCCCCATTCATCAGCGTGCTGAATTTATTCCAAAAGTAATATTTTGTTTTTTTATTAATTCAAGTAACAAAGTCATGTGAATTTTGAAGAAATTAGAAATATCGGGACCTTAGAATTAAAGAACTGTAGGTTGCCAAAACTTTGCCCCGTCGTTCGACAAAGGGGTGATCTCGGCATTTGAATTTCACATGATAATTCGTTTTTGCACCTTTGAAGAAAAACATGGCTCTGGAGTTTAATCTATCCCTACATATTTAAAGATAGGTCCAGATTGAAAGAAGTTGCGGAAAACACTTCAAAGTGTGTGTAAACTAAAAATCATTTATGGAAGAAATCATTGTAAAAAAAGAAAAGAAAATTGTTTCTTTTCACACTATGTTTTGGAAAGCTTAAATGATTCAAATCATAAATCACGGACTAAGCTTTAAATTGATGGATATAGGATCAACAGAGTATCTCTTTGTTGTAAAAGTACCACAAACAAAAGAGAAATCATAGACAGCACTCTAAACTTTTTTTTTAAAATTCAAAATAGTAAGGAAATGAATAATGGTTTATTCAACATGATATATATACATTTCAGGTTATTTATTCATTTACTTATTCATATTGGCTCCACTTTTGTCTCCAACTTGCACCAAGTGGCTCCGAATTTATGCTATTGGCGAATTTGTTGGGATAGGAATAAATTATTTCAGTGGGAGCCCTGGTTCCTTTCCGTGTATCTAACAAGCTAAAGTCTTTTCATATGCCAGTCGAATTGACCAATCGCGCCTTTCATTCAAGATACAACCGACTAATCAAAACAATTATTCACCGCGGGCCTGAGCTTTCAACGCCGACGTTGGCCGTCACTTCAGTGAGATATTTTTGTTGGTTTGGCGACTTAAATGTCATAGCTACAACTTATGCAAGCTGTTGTTACGCCGTTTAGATCGCCAACCAACCACTCTACTTATTTGTAACATACTACAGGCCATCCATTTAGCAAAAAGGCGCCGTTAAAAACCGAAGCGGAACTTCCTGTCGGAGTTAAAGGACGGAACTAAGGGAGTCAACGAGCGAGGCCACCGATTGGCAAATTGTTGGAGGCCTGACCAGCGTCAATTATAACCCCAAGGGCTATAGGTGTCGTGTATCAAATATTGACCTCTGCCATTCACTAGTCCAAATATGTTCTCGTGCTTCGACCTGAATTTCTTTATGATGGAAAAATGTATCATTTATTAGCAAAGACTCAAATTAAAATAAAATTATTTTGTAGATCAGTTTGGCCATTAATGAGCCATGACCCTATATACTACTAATATGTCTCTCCCCCAACCCCCCATCCCCCCATCCCCCGTCAAATACATGAAATTCCCTACTTTAATGAAAGGGCAAATTGAAATTAGCTTCGTCTATCAAGATTTAAGCGTTTTGTTTAGGTCAATTTTTATTTCAAAATTCCATACAAATTTTCTAGGCACAAAGTAGATTTATAAAATGTTTACAATAAACTAGTAAAAGAATTATTTTGACTGCCTTGGTGGCATTAAAATCTAGGAAATGATGGGAATAGTCTTTGTTTTCATTGAGGTGTGGATCTAAAAACGTGTATGTATTAAGTATGAATCCGTTTCGCGTATTCATACAGTGTGATTTAGTTTCTAGGTTCATACCTAAATAAAAACAAAAAACAAAAAATCTCTTTGTTTCTTAATTGAATATCATTTGAACAAGCACCACAATATGCTATATGATTATGATTTCCTCAATTAACTTTAGTCTCCTTTGTTTACTTTCGTAGTACGTATTTAATCCTTTCCCACGCAATCCGTGATCTGTACGCCCATGTAATTTGAGAAAACATTTTGGCAATTTCTTCTTTTCCGACAATATTTTCTATCATAAAGGAATGGTACTTTTTTTAATTATTCTTAGTTTGCCACCCCTTTGAATTTGGTCACGTCAAAATATAAATAACAATACTAATGATAATAAAATCAGATCATGATTAATTGTACGTGTCGATCAGCCTTTTTTATTTAGTTCTTATCATTATCTTCAGGCATTTAGATGACTATGATTCAGCCGATAAAACGGACTTAGTGCAGACACAGTTTTCCTCTAGCGTGTGTATATAAGGGTACTCCTACATTTACATCCTCTGTAAAACTCGAGAAAAATTTTCTTGGAATAAATATCTGTTGACATTTACCGGGTTTGTTGGTACTTTATGGTCAAATAACCTACAATTTGCCGACAGCGCTCTCTCTCAATTAGCGTTATTACAATTTATGTGATAGGAAAGTTTTCCCTGGTTCTGGGTATATAAAATCCGCGTTCTGGAATATTTCAAGGGCAAAATATATATATCCCCCCTCACCCCTCTCTTCCCCCCAAAAAATGCTTAAAAAGGATTGTGGAAATGAAGATATTGTTGCTTGTTACAAACAATTCCTTCGTTTCACACAGTGTTTTTTTCCCGGAAAGACATAGATTTTTTTTAAATTTCAACAACTTGAAATTGTCTTTACCAACTTCTTTCAATTTGGACCAGTCTAAAATTTTGCCATTTGGTGTTGGGTTAAAGAAGAAATGATTGCTTTCCTTTCGACGCTTTCCTGTTTCTTCATTGATACTTATGATAATTGAGATATCCCCATGACTAGAGAAAAAATGTGTAAAAAATGAAGCAAGCAATTTATTCTTTTTCCACAATACTCCATATCATATAGAATGGTTATTTTTTAATTATACTTACTTTATATCGTCGTCTGCTTCCCCCTTGAATTTGGAAAGGTCGAGAAAACCATCCATATATTTTGGGCGGAAACATCCTAAATCTTATAAATCTCCGAAAACCTACATGGGTGTCGTCATTTAAATTGGGCTAAGACATTGGACTTTTGGTCCTTTGTCATTTCAATTGACAGGTCGCGTTTTCATTCAAAGAATCAATTGACCAATCAAATAACTCATTTGGACCGAAAGGCAATCGACAGATAGCGCATTCCGGCTCCATTGTTGACTGACTTGGCATTACGTGACGCGAAATATATTTGCTTCTTTTCTTCCAACCTGTCATTTTCATTATAAAATCAGTTTTAAAGTTGAACACATTCTTTTAAATATGAAAATTGATTGCCAAATTTTCATTCAATGATCTGTGCAAGAGCCGCTTTAAAATTACCTGAAATACATAGGAAATATTTTTTATGGCGTAGGCATCCGATGGATATATTGGTTAAGGCTCCAGTGGCAGTTTGCACTCGTTGAAATTTGGGAACAGACCTCAAAATTTTGTCTGTTAACATAAGCTATCAAAACTGACGCTTCGCTAGCTAAATATGATAGAAATCTGTAAGCAAAGTTGAATCACTGTTGCAAAGTGGCTCCAATAATACTTGGAATGATTGTCGACGACTTTACCGTGACTCAACTCCGAACAAAACATTATCATTGTAAGACTCTATAAAGGGCTTGTATAACCCGCAAAAATTGAGTGTTGTATACATTCCCATGATCCTTTGTTGATAAATGACCTTGATATACACATAAAATGTACACTATCTATTGAACAACTTCGTCTTCGTAGAAACTGTCGTATCGATGACCACGCCTACTGAGCTCCAACAGGAAGTTCTTTTTCGACTGATGTAAAACTGGGGATATTTGCGAAATGCATGCCAAAATACATGTAATAAAAGCGTAAAATGGATGTTTTCGACCAAAGCATCTTACTGTGACTATGGCAGATACGACCTTTGAATCACCAAACCCAAAAATTACTGAACAAAAATCATCGACTAATAGGACTATTGGCGTTCAAATTCCACTTCCGGTCTCATTGAATGATTTGGTGGGGGGTCCTTTCACTGACAGTCGCGATTTGATCCAAATTGAAAGTAATTGGAACAAGTAATGTGGAACAAACACATTGACAATATAACATCAAATGCTAATAAAACTTTAGGTTTTCTCCGCAGAAACATCCAGACCAAAAATAAGAAGATCAGAGAAATAGCGTATAAAACTTTAGTGAGACCCCAGGTAGAATACGCATCAACAGTGTGGAGCCCCTACACAAAAACCTATATCAACAAAGTGGAAAAAGTACAACGTAGAGCGGCAAGATGGGTTCAAAATAATTTCTCTTATTATGACAGTGTTACCTGCATGCAGAAGGAGCTTGGTTGGGAAACTCTCCAATACAGACGAGACATCTCCAGAGTCACCATGTTTTATAAAATTGTTAACAATTTTGTCGCAGTGCCAGTACCATCTTATCTTGAAAGACCAGTGAGGACCACCCAACATATGCACACAGCATCTTTCAGACAGATCCACACAAATGCAGCCTACTTTAAATATTCTTTTTTTCCGTACACAGTGATACTATGGAACAGCCTTCCAGAAACAATTGTACAGCAACCTGATATTGCAGCATTCAAAAAGAGTCTTGATTCTTTTCAGATAGTGAGCCGTCCCTGAATAACCAAAATATGTTTTATCAGCTCTTTTAATCTAACACTCACAATACTTTTAAAATTTTGCACCCTAACAAATGTCTAACAGTTTTTATTCCAGCACAGACGCGCACCTGCCAGTAATACCCGAAAGGGGAGTTGGGCAGTATAGATAGATAGAATTGCACTGATAAAATCAGTTTCAAAAAGTTTTAATAAATATGGGCGATGCCCTTGATATCAAATTGTGGCCAACGCTTTTTATGTTATTATTTTCTATCGAACTGCATTTTTCAGGGCGTCAAAGAGCAGGAGTATTTGGAAATCACAAATCGCTTAAATTTCCGGGCCGACGCACGCTCAAGAATTATAGAACAGAAACCTAATGCAAGTGGGTAAAATTAGAAAACACCAAAAACCTTAAAATCACCAATTAGGTAAATATTTTGTCATTTGATCTACTGCGGTCCGAGGCTAACTTTGGGCCTCATTGTATTTTTGTTTACAAAATGGTCCAATTTAATCTTTCAGTTATATCGCGGCGGCTGGAGCACCTAACAATGGAATCCTGGTATTTCTCACAATAGTACTACCATTACATTCTTTCCTAGCCTCCTGCTGCTAGCCCACATAGGTCTACGATTATCGACCCATTGGTGAGAGACAAATAGTAGGAAAGGATGAGTGCCGCCGTCGGGAATCGAACCCGGGACCTCTAGATTGAAAGTCCGGCGCGCTACCAACTGCTCTATGTCGGCGGCCACGCGGGAAAGTAAAGTTGTTTATATAATATAAGTGACCAAAGGGAGACTAACGTTACCTATTTTTCACTCGAGTATTATAGTCGAAAAGTTTAATGAAAACAACAACAACTGTAAGAATTGTACAGATGACTGGTGCCTTACAAAATGCCGCATTCGTCAGACAGTTTGTCAGATGTTACTGCCAGGTATAGGCCTACCAAATTCCCTGAAACTACATAGTTCAACGTCAAGCTCCTTCATCAGTTAATAAATATTAATCCCACAATTACTTTTAGACAAGATAACATATATTCGGATATTTTTCCCGGATGTGACATCGACTACCTACCTGTTGTCTACCTGTTGTCTGCTGTTGTCTGCTGGGGAACTTAATAACCCCTATCGGGTTTTCATCCCCTTCTAATCCTTCTTAGTTTCCGTTCTCTGGTTCCGGTGGAGCTAGTATACATTTGAAGTGTCAAAACGCTTGTACAGCCACAATTTATCGAGTTTGTTCTTGAATTGGTCAACTTTTTTGGATGTTACAATATCTTCCGGTAGGTTATTCCATGCATTAATAGTTCGAATGGAGAAAGAGTTTAAACGCAGTAACTTCTTTGCACGGGGCTTGTTCAGTTTTAAACAGTGTCCCCTAAGATGGTCAGATTCAGCAAAAGTAAAAAAGGATGTAAGGTCTGCATTGTCTATGTGGTGAATAATTTTAAACACTTGAATAAGGTCAAATCTCTGTTGGCGGTAATCCAGTGTTGGCAGGTTTAACTCCTTCAGACGCTCGGAATAAGATAATCCTCTCAGCCCTGGTACCAGACGAGTTGCTCTACGTTGTACATTTTCGATGATTTGTTTACATTTTTTCGTCGCAGGGTATGCAACTAGGTTCCCATAATCTAAATTTGATCTTACTAATGATTTGTACAAAGTCAAGAAAAGATGGTTGTCAATGAACTTAAATTTCCTTTTAATGAGTCCAATAAGTCTATTTGCCTTATTTGCTACATTACTGATGTGTTGCTCAAAACACAGGTTGTCATTAAAAGTTACACCAAGATCCTTTTCTGAGGTCTCAATCTGCAGAAAGTGCTCTTGCCCATTTTTATCCCTGATGATGTAACTAGGCTCAAAATTTCTTCTGCCAAATGTTACTGCTTTGCACTTTTTAATATTAAAGTTCAGAAGCCAGTTTTCACTCCACTTGCATAAATTTTCAACATCTTTCTGCAGGTCTTTTTGATCACTTTCTGATGAAATAGCTTTATACACCTTACAATCGTCTGCAAAAAGGTGACAAGTACTCTGTACACTGTCTGGCAAGTCGTTGACGAATAAAATAAAAAGGACTGGGCCAAGAATAGAGCCCTGTGGTATTCCTGAAATGACATCACTCCAACCTGAAGGGCTACCGTTGACTACTACACGCTGTTGTCTTTTGCTAAGAAAACTGGTAAACCACTTTAGAAGACTTCCAGCAATACCAAAGGATTCTAGCTTATGAATCAATCTTTTATGAGGGACACTATCGAATGCCTTACTGAAGTCCAAGTAAATGGTATCGACTTGTAGGTCATTGTCAACTGCAGTTGTCATATCCTCCAAAACAGAGAGAAGTTGTAAAATTGTACTGCGGTTTTGCCTAAAACCATATTGACAGTCAGATAGAAGATTGTGAGCATCCAAATGTTCCATGACACATTCACGTATTTGTTTTTCAAGTAGTTTGCATATTACTGAGGTTAAAGATACTGGGTGATAGTTTCCAGGATCACTTTTCTGGCCCTTCTTGAAAATGCAGGTAATGTTTGCCTTCCTCCAATCACATGGAACTACTCCTGAATCAAGAGATTTTTGAAATAGTATACTTAGCGGTGTATAAATCTGTAAGGCACACTCTTTCAGAAAATTTGGGTGACAGTTATCAGGTCCACATGCTTTGGAACTATTTAGGGACTTAATAGAGTTTAATACTTTATCTGGTTTTATAGTACATGTATTTAACAACTCATCTTCAGAAATTTTCCTAATGATAGATGGTGGCTGAAAGTTTCCTTCTTTAGTAAACACAGATGTGAAGAAATTGTTTAATAATTCTGCTTTATCATTATTTTCAGTTACAATGTTTCCATCTTTGTCTACCAAGTCCCCTATTCCACATTTGCTTTTTGTCTCGTCTCTAACATAGCTCCAGAATGACTTGGAACTCTTCTGTGAACTTTCAGCAACACCTCTTTGGAATTTTTTCTTTGCATATTTTACAGCTTTGTTAGTACTATTTCGTATTTTACAGTAATCCTCATAATCCTTGTAGCTGTGACTAAAAGTAAAGCGTTTCCAAGCGCGATATTTCTTTTTAACTTTTCGTAAACAATAGGAGTCCATCCACTTCGGTTTGAAGGGCTTGGAATTACTGGCTTTATCCGGAATATAGTTCTCAATACAAAAGCTGATGTGCGAAAGAATAAACTTCCATGTATTTTCTGTATCAAGGTCTTTCAATGAAAATTTCCAATCAATGCTGTCCAAATATTGAATATCATTTTTGTGTCAAACACGTAGCATGAGAGATGGTAGGAAGTCATCGAAGGCCGATTGGTGCCTAATCGTTGTCTGAAGGCCACGGGTTTGAGCCCTAGCATAAGCCATAAATAGGATGTGTTCATGCGCAAATCACTTATTGGCCAGCCCCGGTGTACCAGTTGTAAAATTGAGTAGCAGTGGGTTAAAGCCACTGCCTCCCTTTTGGGGACGTGAAATTATCTGGATTGTGGGTGTCCAAGAGCAACTTTGTAATCTTAAAGCTTTCAATGAAATCAATCTAAAGTAAATGAGTATAAGCCTTAACCTAGCTGCTATAACATAGCCCTCTTTTGAATAATATAGTTTGAAAAAAAGCAATTTCATAATGTATTTCCTACAATGTTTTCTATCCACAGGGATGTGGAAATACAGATTTTCTCTTCTTGTCCATGGACAAGTAAATTGTGATTTTCTACTTGTCCAGGATCAAAATGGACTTGCCCGTGAAAAGATGAAGAACAAATAGATTTTGAGAAAACATTATTTTTAAAGAAGAAAATGCTGGAACTCAGCATTTTCTTCATTAAAACAGTATTTTCTAGCCTTAGATACAAACATTATGCTCATAAATCTCTTCTATCTATTTAGTACCATTCCGAGATTTGCCCTGATATCTACTTGTCCACGGACAAGTAGCCTCGAAAAATGTACTTGCCCGCAGGTAGAAAAGCCCGGGTCGGACAAGTCGGGCATGGGAATTCCACACCCCTGATCCAATAAGATGCCTGTGGCTAACAATTCAGAATTACTACAGTACATACCAAAAATGAATATGTAGACATTCCGTCTCATATCACAGGAAACAGGGCTTTAACCAATTTGCACACAATGAAGCTTTTTAACGGCCCTCTTGAAAATCAATTGGAAAAACATTGTGTAAATTGACAAAATTGCTTGCATCAAGAAATTTCTCAATTTTCCACAACATTTATAACCAGAAAGATGAAGAAATCTAAGATTTCATCAACATTAAATTGTTGTCTGTAACTGCTTTCAATTTTCTAAAATTCTGCCATCTGGTAATGGGTTAATTACAACTTCCTTGATACTTCTGTAGAGGTCACAGTTTTTGTTCAGTAGTTTTCAAATCTGCTGAAACGGTCATTAGGAACAGTCTGCTGTACATGTTACAATTATTGTTATACTTGATAACAAACATGCTGAATATATTTCATTTTTATGAGAACAAACTTCATAACTTATGGAGACATAAGATAAATTGATCAGTTATAATATCAATGTTACAGCTCATCTGATCAAATTGTTACTATTCTCTTTGTTTAACTTGTTTAACATATTAACACACAAGAAAATTTAAGACTTGTCCAAATTGAAAGAAGTTGCAGACAACGCTTTAAGCCTTTCCTATACAGTGCTGGGATTTTTTGTCTCTGTGAGTTTATACTTTTATACTCTATATAGAGAACATTGTTGAAAAAGAAGAAATTGCTCCTGGTATTTTAAGTTGCTGTGATTTTAAACTTGGGAAACATTGTTGTACTAGCAATTTCTCTGTTCCCACAATATTTTCTACCACATATGATGATTTGATTGAAATTTCATCCAAAATTCATTGTTGTCTGTAACCTCTTTCAAGTCTAAAATTAAAAAAAAAAGCAAACCGGAAAAGGTTGAATAATTGATTTATGTTTTGTAGAGGCCCAAATCAAGGTTCATAGATACACTTAGGATCCACTGTAGAGCTGGGGCAGGGGGACAGGGGTTTCCAAAAATTGGTGGAATGGGAGGTAAAGGGGGTGATATCATTGTTAGAGCAACTTCAAAGGCACGATTTGAACACATTTTGGAAGTTACACCTACGAAAAGGTTTACAGCAGCTGGTGGACAGGATAGCTCGTAAGTATAATATAATTATATCATAACTTATCATTCTTTTAGTTAACCTGAGCACATCATGTTCAAGGTGAGCTATTGTGATCTTACTGTGTCAGGCGTGCAGTGTTCGGCGTCCGTCATCATCTTGTGTGCACTCTAAGGGCCAGCTTATTGGCTCAAATCTCTTCATGTTTTTGTCAGAATGTTTGTCTTCATAAAATCTCAGTCAAGATCGATATTCAGTCATAAACTAGGTCACTAGGTCAAATTTAGCAAAACCCAGTGTGCAGTATAGAGATCTAATTTTTGTTATTTGATCAGAATGTTTTCTTCATGATATCTTAGTCAAGTTTGACAATGGGTAACAGGGGAAAAAAATGGTCACACTCATTGGGTTTAATCTTAGAAAAACATTATGTGCACTCTAGGGGCCACATTTTGTGCTGAAGTGTCTTGATTTTTAAAATGCTGGTCTCCATGAAATCACAGTTAACGTCGACATTGGCAGACAATGGGTCATTCATTTGGTCACATGGTCAAATCTTAGAAAAACCTTGTGTGCACTCTAGCAGCCACATTTTTTGCTTAAGTGTCTTGATTTTTGGTCAGAATGTTTGTCTACTTAAAGCCACTATTAAGTTTGGTAATTGGTCACATGGGGTCAAAAGCTAGGTCACTAGGACAACTCTTAGAAAAACCTTATGTGCATTTTAGAGGCCACATTTTTTGCTGAAATGTCTTTATATTTGGTCAGAATATTTATCATGAAATCTCAGTCAACTTTGATAATTTGTGATATCAGGTCACAAACTAGGTCACTAGATGAATTCATAGAAGAAATCCTTTTGTGCACTCTAGAGGCCACATTTTTTGCTCAAATGTCTTGATATATAGTCAGAATGTTGGTCTTTATGATATCTTGGTCAAGTTTGCTATAGGGTCATATGGTGTCAAAAACTAAGCCACTACATCAAATCTTAGAAACATCTTGTGTGCATTCTAGAGGCCACATTTTTTGCTCTCGTGTCATGATATGTGGTCAGAATATTGTTCTCTATGAAATCTCTGTCAAGTTCGATATTAGGTCACACGAGGTAAAAAATTAGGTCACTTATATCTGTCACTGTCTTCATATGTTAGCCAAGGTTTGATCTTTGTTTTTTTAATTCACCATCAAATTCATTAACCCAAATCTTATAAAACCTTTCTTGCAATTTACCTGCTATTTTAGTGCAAGAAAATCCTGAATCTTTGCAATTTTTTTTGGCTTTTGGCCAAAATTAGGTCACTGGCACTTTGATTACTTCTGACGTTATCGACTCAGGTGAGTGCTTTAGGGCCAATAAACCTCTTGTTTTTCTCAACCTATTCCCAATCAAGGGGGCTTTTTGATGCCCCTCAAGAAAAACAATTAAGAAAACATTGTATAAAATGAAGAAACTGCTTGTCACAAGCAATTTCTTCATTTGCCATGGTGTCTTCCAAAGCTATTTTCCTAGAGGGAATCAAAAAGCGGGTTTGTGTAGAAATGGGTTAACATTACTCATCATTCTCACATTCATGTTATGGAAATATGCCTAACATTGACACTGAATTGCTGTTACTATCCAGCACTTAGAATAGTCAAGTGTTTATTGTTATACTACCCAGTTGATCCATTTTTTCAGACAGGTGGCATCTTATTTATATCCATAAGACCAGACTTTAAATCCATTACCAGACAACAAAATTGTAGACTGGTCGAAAATGAAAGGACTTGCAGGTGACAATTCAAAGTTCATGAAATTTTAGAACTTTTCAACTTTCTTGGTAGAAAACATTGTGGAAAATGAAGAAATTGCATGGTTCAAACAATTTCTTCATTTTCCACAATGTTTTCTCAATTGTTTTCCTTGAGGGGCCTCAAAAAGCTTTATTGTGTGGGAATGGGTTAATTATGTTTCAGGAGGAAGTTTTTGATTGGATCTCCAGGTGAAGACATCATTGTTCCTGTTCCCGTTGGTGTATGTGTTAGACTTGATGATGGAACAGTTCTAGGTATGTAAACAACTATTAAGATCATATTTAGACCTTAATGACTGTCTTATATAGGTGCTTGGCTTGTGGTCTGAAGTCATGGGTTCAAGCCCTACCATCACCGGGTATGTTAGTGGCAAGAAAATCTATACCTAGTCCAAGTCTACATGCCTGTAAAATTGAGTGGCACTGGTTTTTAGCCACTGCCTTTCTTTCAGTGACATAAAAATATCAGTTTGTGAGTGCTCGAGAGCAACTCTATAAGCTTGAAGCTTTCGTCACAATCAGACTAAAATGAATTAGCATAAACTAACTATTGAGGTCCAGACTTGAGTACAATCTAATTAAGATAACTGATAATCAACTATCCTTCCTTCTACAGACATTTACTTATACCGTGGTGATTTTCTAATACAGTAAAACCCCTCCTTACGACCACCCCAGAAATAAGGGCACCCCGCTATTATGACAGAATTTTTACAGAACGGAATTTTTTGTTCTTTATTTCAATGGTCGCGAACTCCTCTAAAACGGTCACCCCGCTATTCCGAATTACGACCACTAAATTCAGTACCAAGTATATGATACACTATTTTGAACCCCATTAAAAAGACCAGTAACTTCACACATTAAGCCCAACCACCCGAATTTCAAACTTGATAGGAGCGACACTAATAGAGTATGAATGCATTGTCAATACAATAACAGGTTTTTAAGTTGGAATGCAGAGAGATTTAACAAAACCACAAAATGAATACAAGGCAATTTCATTTCCGGTTTTATGATAACACATATCATGTGACCTCTTAGATATGAATACACCTCGGGTTACTTCTCATCTCAACTTGCCACGGACAATCAGTTAGTTGTAGCCGAAGACAATGATATGGCACATGTGAAGGATGATATTAAAATTTGTTTAGAGACTTCTAAACATGCTTTAGTTTGCTTTAAATTGTTGAAAAATAAGGTAGTAATCAGCACATTAATTTAATTTTTGTGATTCGCCTTCCCGTGTTTGGTAATCACGTGATCTCAAGTGACATGTGGTAGACATGTGGCCATAGATAGGCAATGTTTACAAATATGGCTCAGGTCGCAAATGCATTTTTACAATAATCACGCCTCCCAGTGCTTTAAAACATTCTAGAGCGATTAAGGGGGATCATAGACATCAAGAAAACGTGATTATTGTGGGATTTATAGCTTTTACTCGATAAAAATGAAATAGATTCAAAACGAAAGTAGAAGATTTTGAAAATTAAGATGTAAACATATCAACTTCCGGTTTCTACTTATTATGCTTTATTATGCCGTTATTTACGAGTTTGAATCAATAATAACTCATCAAACCTTTAACAAGTGTCATTTAGCTTTCAGTTTGGTCCATTTTACTTAAGATTTTTTATGGTTCTAAAGCCGAATAATGAATAAGGAAATCACGCGACTACAGGGCGCCGAAGATAATTTGATACTATCTTCATCATATTATAGGAATTTTTAGGAAAAGGGCAAAACTACCATGTGCAAACAATAACGTTACAATAACATTAACGTCTTTTTTTCTTTTGAATTTTACTCACAACGCTTTAAATATTTTTTTTTCCTAAGTCTAAACCAATATTTCAAATCAATCACCCTGGAACAAGTTTCCGCACATTTCCGCAAATTTCCACGTATACTCATAAACTTATAGTGAAAATCTACATGAGTTTAGTATGATCGTTACAGAATTGGCCAAGTTGAGGGTCAAATAATCATCGAGGTCATTGATTTCTTATTGTAGAAGCTGTTATTCTCTTTTTTCAAGATTCTAAAAGGAGTTCATGTAAAACAGTTGATCAAAAGGAGAATTTTAGGCTTGTAAATTCTAATTTTGCTGTGCGTGACACGAGCTTATAACCCATTCCAACATGATAAAATTTTAGACCTGTCCAAATTCAAAAAAGTAGCATACGACAATTGTAAGTTGATGAAATCTTTAAAAGCCAGGTCTTTTTGGACAGAAACATTGTGGATAATGAAGAAATTGCTTGTAACAAGCAATGTCTTCATTTTCCACAATGTTTTCCAAAGCTTTCATAATGAGGGCCATTTAAAAGCGTCACTGTCTGGGAATGGGTTAAGACAATGCTAGTTTTTGATTTCTGTATGTGGATTTATGTCTTTGTGCGTTATTCACGCACATATGTACACAAATGGGAATGCTGGTTCAAGTTTAAATGATTCTAAAAGGAGTTCATGTAAAACAGTTGATCAAAAGGAGAATTTTAGGCTTGTAAATTCTAATTTTGCTGTGAGAGACACGAGCTTATAACCCATTCCAACATGATAAAATTTTAGACCTGTCCAAATTCAAAAAAGTAGCATACGACAATTGTAAGTTGATGAAATCTTTAAAAGCCAGGTCTTTTTGGACAGAAACATTGTGGATAATGAAGAAATTGCTTGTAACAAGCAATGTCTTCATTTTCCACAATGTTTTCCAAAGCTTTCATATGAGAGTCATTTAAAAGCGTCACTGTCTGGGAATGGGTTAAGACGATGCTAGTTTTTGATTTCTGTATGTGGATTTATGTCTTTGTGCGTTATTCACGCACATATGTACACAAATGGGAATGCTAGTTCAAGTTTAAAGGAGGGAGGCTTACTCGAAAAGTAATAAATTTGAACCTAATTCCACAGTTATGACCTTTCAGTGCATTCCAACTTCTCAGTACTTTCAGTCATTTGATTGATTATGTGATATTGAATCCTTATTATAATAGGCGTTATTTCTATTAAAATGATTAAAGTGGCCGATCACTTTTAGAAATTATACCTTGTAATAATCTTAATTGTTATTTGAATATGTCACGGGTTTTGACTCGAGTAATAAATTCGAAAGTGAAAAAGTATCCGAGAGGTAACTATTAGTTTGTTTACGGCGTACCAAAAAGCAATCAAATTTTGATTTCAACTTAATTGATGTTTGGTATTCGCATTATAGAAGATATGACATCAACAGTTTGACTCTTTGAATGTGTACTTACGTATAAATAATCTGAGGTCGGACTTCTGAATCAGATTAAAATGGAGAAGAGAGAAAGTAAAACTTACCAAAGATTGTAATTTTGAAAAAGGCATAAGATTCTGCTGTAATACATTTCTCCTGTAAATAACCTGACCAATAATCTCTGTTTTATGTTCTGCCCTTTATTGCTCTGATACCAAGTTTGCTTTGAAGACCAACCAGAGTTTTTACCAAAATTAGTGAGATGCAATAAACTGCTGTTGTTTTGCATAATGGATAGCTCCTTTTTGGAAGTTTTTCAGTGAATTTGTAAAATATAACTATAATGTACATCTGAGATTTGATTTTGGCAGGAGGTGTAGACTAAGATCAGACTGCACTTATGTGCGGGCTGATCTTAGTCTATACCTCCTGCTTGTACTTTTCCTGCCAGAATTGTTTATGAAGTTGATTTCTAAGAAAAATATTGATTTTTGAACAACAAGTTCTATCAGTGCTTTCAGCCCTTTGATTTAACAGCAATTCAGTAAGGTAATTTATACAGCATGACAAGGGCTAATATTTAATGTATGATTTGTTCAATCTATTTATCTAAACAATTCTGTTAGCCACTACAGGTAGATATATATTTGAATACAACTCCTGCCAATGGCTCATCACGGCTGTCCATCAAAAATTGATTAATTGATCAATCTAATGATTTGTTTAGACCAAAAGTGAACTTTGAACTCCACATTTATGTTAAACATTTTTCAGTAGGTTAATACCTCATTTGAAAATCCATGTCTGAGAGTACTGTGCCCATTGATCTGTTAATTGTTAACCATTTACGAATAAGGCCATATTTAGACACACTTATGAAGTATGAACCTAGAAATCTTTACAGGAAAAGGAGAAATTTTGAAGAGAGGATTTCAATTGTCGTCGCTTAACTCTTTCCAGTACAATCCCTGATCTTGTACATCCACATGATTTCATACTTAGAAAACATTCTGGGAAAAGAAGAAATTACTTGTTAAAAGCAATTTCTTCTTTTCCCACAATATATCCTAACCAACAGGATAGTAATATTTTGAATGTTTACCTCTTTCAAATTGGAAAAGTCTGAAATTTCATCAAACAGGAAAGGATAAATAGATCTTGTTGCTTGTGCAAGTTTGTTAACCCATTCCAACTCAACAAAATTTTAGACTGGTCCAAATTGAGAGACGCTGCAGACGATATTTTCAAGTTGGTGGAATTTAAATTTTCTTTGTCTTTTTGGATAGAAAACATTGTGGATAATGAAGAAATTGCTTGATACAAGCAATTTCTTCATTATCCACAATGTTTTCCAAAGCTTTTTTCTTGAGGGACATAAAAAGGAGGGCTTGAGTTTGAATGGGTTAAGCCTTATATTTATTCAGGATCATACTGAAAGGAAAAATCCTGGAATTCCATACAAGAAATTAAGAAATGAAGAGAATGTGTTTTTATTTTCGTTGCGGTCTGAACCTGAAAGCCTAATAATTGTATGAATATGAATATGCAAAGGGGAATCATACATTAGTGTGATTAGGTTTTTAAGTTTATAACTAAATGAAAACAAAATCTATTCTTTTCATTTCTTATGATTAATGTCATCACGCAAAACAAGGCAAGTATTATACCAGTTTTGTGTAAAATTTAAACAGATCTACTTTGTGTGCAAACACATGCTAAAATTATCGAACCAATAAAAACATTTGAATCTTGAAAGATGAAACTAAAGGGATGGGAAGGCATTTGTAATATCAAAATATATGCTTAACCCATTACCAGACAACAAAATTTTAGACTGATGCAAATGGAAGAAGTTACAGACAACAATATAGAGCTGATGATTTTTTTTATATTTTTTGTCTTTTCGGTGGAAAATATTATGGGAACTGGAGAAATCATTTGGAAAAAGTACATTATCCCATTGTTTTTTCAATTATTTAGGGGGGATCAAAAAGCAAGATTGCATTGAAAAGGATTTGACCCTGGTTAGACCTAGACATTTCAGAGTTCGAATGTGGTTGATTCTTTTTTGCACACCCAACATGGTCCCTTTTTCTATTTAAAGGTGTCTTTATATTTTCTTGCTTCCAGGTGACCTTGACCAGCCAGAACAAGAGGTAGTAGTAGCCAGAGGGGCACCAGGAGGGTCCAGGGATAATGGTTATCTGGGTAAAAGGGGAGAAGCTAGAACTGTTGTTCTTGATCTCAAACTAATTGCTGATATTGGTTTAGTTGGGTAAGAAGTGTTCTAATTTCATCTAAGTTAATTTTCTTTTCTTTTATGTCTCTTATAGCCAAAGCCATAGTGCAGTTGGTAGCAAGTCGGTCTCTCAATCACGAGGTCCAGGTTACAATTCCCAAATGCGGCAAATATCCTTTGTCTGAAAAAATGTAGTGGTAGTGCTGGTGTTAGAAATACTAATAATACTAACAATACTAATAATCTATGATATGACTGAAATAATATTAAAGTGGTGTTAAACCCTATTCATGATGAATTGATGAATAACTAATTGCCTCTTATGTACAAACTGAATATATTAAATTCCATGCTGAAAGACAAAGGGTTATTTTTACATTATTGTCCATCTGCCCCCGTACATCAATCTGTAAGCTTCTTATTAAACCTTTGCCTCTCATCAACTTAATTTCCTGTTACTTCAGTGCTTATGATGTGGTATATAAGATCCATTGAATCAGATCTACTGATGACAAGTTTGATACTATCTGACAAAGGTCAATTGTCAAGGTCATAATCCAGAAAGGTGTGTTGTGTTTTATGAGCTTAGCTGTTTTCAGAAAAAAAACTGAGGTATTACTATAGCAAGGTCACTGTCAGCATTTTCATTTTGTTATATCTCTGATAATATTGAACACATTCACTTGAAACTTGGAATATATGTTCACAATCAAATGAACACTCAATTCTAAGAAGGGAATAATTGTAAAGGCATTGGTACACAAGAAACAAAAAAAAAGAGAGAACTGGAGAACAACATGCTTATAGAGAGCTTTTGGGATTACTTGATTTCTGTCGTCAATTGTGCGTTGTCAACAATTCAGTTTTACCTCTCTAGAGATCATAACTTTGGCCCAATTTTTCTCAAACTTGCTGAAAATATTTGCCACTCTAGAGTTCCATATTTTTGCTCAATTTTTCTCAAACTTGCTGTAAATATTTGTATAGTCATGAGAAAGAAGCGTATCGAATAAAGTGACATTTTGACCGACATCAAAGGAAGAGGAAACTTATTGATAATTTCTTTGTTACCACTCTAGAGGTCCCAATTTTGGCTCAATATTTCCCAAAGTTATTGAACATGTGTGTATAGTCATTGACCAATATCATGGAAAAAGGAGCCTTGTTGACAATTTCCTTGTTACTACAGTAGTGGTTGCAATGTGAGCTCAATCTTTCTCAAACTTGCTAAAAATACTTGTATTTTCATGAGGGAGAACCAAATCAAATACAGAGACTTTCTGACGAATACCAAGGGAAAAAGTGCCTTACTTACAATTTCCTTGTTAATTCTTTAAAGGTTACAATTTTAATACACCGCTGGAGGCGGTCGTATGTTGGCATCATCTTCTCCTTCTGTCCATCCATCCGTCCATCCGTCCGTACGTCCACTTTTCTCGTGAGCCCAACTCCTCCTCAGTTTCAGGCTGGATCCTTTTGAAACTTGGTGGATGTTATCACCTTAATTGGTAGATGTGCATTAAGTAAGGATTTTATGCTTCACTGATTTTTGCCTAAGTTATGCCCCCTTTAAACTTAGTCTCTGGGGCTTATTGAAGTTGCAGCCTTGTGAATGCAACTCCTCCTAAGTTTCAGGCTGGATCCTTTTGAAACTTGGTGGATGTTATCACCTTAATTGGTAGATGTGCATGAAGTAAGGATTTTATGGTTCATTGATTTTTACCTCAGTTATGCCCCCTTAAAACTTAGTCTCTGGGGCTTAT
This sequence comes from Fragum fragum, assembly GCA_946902895.1. Lineage (NCBI taxonomy): Eukaryota > Metazoa > Mollusca > Bivalvia > Cardiida > Cardiidae > Fragum > Fragum fragum. The sequence continues at coordinate 47,891,036 of OX336377.1, read as the reverse complement.
TGAAATTGCAGCCTTGTGAATGCAACTCCTCCTAACTTTTTGTCTTGATTTAAATGAAATTTGGTCAATGTCATCACCTTAATTCCTAGGTGTACATGGATCAAGGATTTTATGGTTCATTGATTTTTGCAAGAGTTATACCCCTTGACACTTAGTCTCTTGGCCCACTCAATCAATCAATCATAACAAACAGTTTGAACTTGACAATTTAAAAAGGTAGTCTGCAAATGTTTTGAATTTGGTTTTGTCAAAATAAGCAGTGTCTACAATTATTTTTGTGAAACAGCAGCAAAGTGGCAGCGTATTTGTGACTATCGCACTCTTGTTGCATCTTACTGTGAATGCTTGTTATTTGATGCATTATGTTATATAAAGCGCTGCCTTATGGAATCCTGCCATAATTCAGCAAACTATTACAGTAAAGTCTAGAGTCTAACCTATCAGGTAAGCGATATAGGACCATCATGGTCTTCTTGATAGCTCCACTGGCCGAAGACCAGTGAAAATATTGGCATTGCGTTGTGTCCATGGTGTGGTCGTATGTCTGTCCTATCTGTAAAATTTCAAAAAGTACTGAACAGAATTTAACCAAATTTCACAGAAATGATCCTTGGGTGACCCTTTATCAGATTCCTCCAGAGAATTTTGATGGGATAAAAAACATGGCTTTAATGGACTAGGCTAATTTCCATATATGGTGAAACCTTTAAAAATCTTCTCCTTAGAACAATTTGATATATTTCAACCAAATTTTACAGGAATGATCCTTGGCTGACCCAAAGAATTATGATTGGATGGCTTAATGTGGCGGGACTAATTTCTATATATGGAAAAAACTTTGAAAATCTTCTCTGAAACCAGTAAATTGATTTCAACTTAATTTCATGGGGCTGTCCTTTGGCAACTTTTCATCTGATTATATCAATTAGTTTTGATAGGATGAAAAACATGGCTTTAATGAAGGATAATTTCCATATATGGTATATAGTGACATCTTTAAAAGTCTTATTTTCAGAAATCTTTCGATTGATTTCAGCCAAATTTCACAGTAATCATACTTTGTCAACCCTATATTAGATTTCTTCAATGAATTTGACCAAATGAAATTTATGGTTTTTTTGATGGGTGAGAACTAATTCAAATATATATGGAATATATTCTGAAAAATTTTGAACATCTTTTTCTGAGAAACCTGTTGAGGGATTTCAACCAAATATCGCAGGAGTGATCCTCAGGTGACTCTGTCAGATTCCTTCTTATAAATTTTATCGGTTGAAAAACATTGCTTTTATTGTCATGTCTTATGTCCATATTTGGTTAACAGTGAAAATACCTTTTCATCAAAGTCAGTAAATGAATTTTTCAACATGACTTGACTGTTTTAAAACAATGAAAACTTTGAAATGCTTCTCCAGAACTCATAAAAATTCCATTTGCTTAATCAGTACATTCAGGCATGTGAAGGGATACAGGTGCTCAAGCATCTCTAGTTTTTAGCTCACCTGAGCACAACGTGCTCAAGGTGAGCTTTTGGTATCACCTTTTGTCCGTCGTGCGTCGGAAGTCGTCAACAATTCTTTAAACATCTTCTCCTCAGTAACCACTGGGCGGAATTCAACCAAACTTGGTAGGAATGTTCCTTGGGTGACCCTTCTCAAAAGTTGTTCGCGGATTTTTGATTGACCCCCAAATATGGGCGTGGCAGGGCGTGGCAGTTTTTAACTTAGAAATCTTTAAACATCTTCTCCTCAGTAACCATTGGGCCAATTTCAACCAAATTTGGTATGAATGTTCCTTGGGTCACCCTTTTCAAAAATTGTTCGTGGAAGTTTGATTTATGCCCAAATATGGGCGTGGCATGGCGTGGTAGTTTTTGACTTAGGAATCTTTAAACATCTTCTCCTCAGTAACCATTGGGCCAATTTCAACCAAATTTGGTATGAATGTTCCTTAGGTGACCCTTTTCAAAAGTTGTTCATGGAATTTTGATTTACGCCCAAATATGGTCGTGGCAGGGCGTGGCAGTTTTTGACTTAGAAATCTTTAAACATCTACACCTCAGTAACCATTGGGCCAATTTCAACCAAACTTGGCATGAATTTTCCTTGGGTGACCCTTTTCAAATGTTGTTCATGGAAGTTTGATTTATGCCCAAATATGGGCGTGGCAGTTTTTGACTTAGAAATCTTTAAACATCTTCTCCTCAGTAACCATTAGGCCAATTTCATCCAAACTTGGCATGAATGTTCCTAGGATGACCCTTTTTAAAAGTTGTTCGCAGAATTTTGATTTATGCCCAAATATGGGCGTGGCCGGGCGTGGCAGTTTTTGACTTTGAAATCTTTAAACATCTACACCTCAGGAACCATTGGGCCAATTTCAACCAAACTTGGTATGAATGTTCCTTGAGTGACCCTTTTAAGAAGTTGTTCGGCAGAATTTCGTTTCACGCCCAAATACGGCAGTTTTTGACTTAGAAATCCTTAAACATCTTCTCCTCAGTAACTATTGGGCCAATTACAACCAAATTTGGTATGAATGTTCCTTGGGTGACCCTTTTTAAAAGTTGTTTGCAGAATTTTGATTTATGCCCAAATATGGGCGTGGCAGTTTTTTTAACTTTGAAATCTTTAAACATCTTATCCTCAGTAACAGTTGGGTCAATTTCAACCAAACTTTGCATGAATGTTCCTTTGGTGACCCTTTTCAAAAGTTGTTCTTGGAATTTTGATTTATGCCCAAATATGGGCGTGGCAGGGTCAGGCACTTTTTTGACTTTGAAATCTTTAAACATCTTCTCCTCAGTAAGCATTGGATCAATTTCAACCAAACTTGGCATGAATGTTCTTTGGGTGACCCTTTTCAAAAGTTGTTTGCAGAATTTGGTTTCACGCCCAAATATGGGCGTGGCAGTTTTTGACTTTGAAATCTTTAAACATCTTCTCCTCAGTAACTATTGGGCCAATTTCAACCAAATTTGGTATGAATGTTCATTGAGTGACCCTTTTCAAAAGTTGTTCTTGAATTTTGATTGATGACCAAATAAGGGCTTGGAAGGGTAGGGCAGTTTTTGACTTTGAAATCTTTAAACATCTTCTCCTCAGTAACCATTGGGCCAATTTCAATTTTGAATCATCTTACATTAGTCAGGTGAGCGATTTTAGGGCCATTCTGGCCCTCTTCTTTAACTCACCTGAGCACGTAGTGCTCAAGTGAGCTATTGTGATCCCCTTTTGTCCGGCGTCCATCCGTCATGCGTCGTCCGTCAACAATTTCTTTAAACGACATCTCCTCCCATACCACTGGGCCAATTTGAACCAAATTTGGCAGAAATGTTCCTAAGGTGGTCCCCTACAAAAATTAGCTAAAAAATTGAAATCCGTTAAAATCTCTGGTTGCCATGGCAACAAAAGTAAAATTTTAAAATAATCTTTAAAAATCTTCTCCTGACCAAGAAGGCGTAGAGCCTTGATATTTTGCATGAAGCATCAGTATATTGACCTCTTTCAAAATAGCCAAAATCATGATCCTCGGGTCCCCCAGGGGCAGAGCCCCAGGAGGGTGGGGTTTATAAAGATATAAAGAACGCTTTCTTAAATAACATCTCCTCCCAAACCTCTGGGCCAATTTGAACCAAATTTGGCAGAAATGTTCCTTAGATGGTCCCCTTCAAAAGTAGCTAAAACAATTGAAATCTGTTAAAATCTCTGGTTGCCATGGCAACAAAAATGAAATTTTAAAATAATCTTTAAAAATCTTCTCCTCCTGACCCAGAAGGCGTAGAGCCTTGATATTTTGCATGAAGCATCAGTATATTGACCTCTTTCAAAATAGCTAAAATCATGAACCTCGGGTCCCCAAGGGGCAGAGCCCCCGGGGTTGGGGTGGGGGATGGGGTGGGGATTATTTAGAAATAAAGAAGATTTTTTAAATGACAACTCCACCGAAACCACTTTGCCAATTTGAACCAAATTTGGCAGAAATGTTCCTTAGATGGTCCCCCTTAATATTAGCTAAAAGAATTGAAATCCATTTAAAACTCTGGTTGCCATTGCAACAAAAGTAAAATTTAAAATAATCTTTAAGAATCTTCTTCTCCTGACCTAGAAGGCGTAGAGCCTTGATATTTTGCATGAAGCATCAGTATATTGATCTCTTACAAAATAATTAAAATCATGATCCTAGGGTCTGCAGGGGCGGACCCAGGGGGGGGGGGGGTATAGGCATCAAACATCAGTTCACAGACTTCTTTCTTATTTCTGAAATTATAACCCATGGAAAAAGTTTTTTCCTTCTTTCAAATCAGTACTAAAGCCTTGGAATTTGTAACTTAGACTTTTGGATCCCCAGGTTCATAGTCTTTATATGTAATTGTGGCCCACTTGTTTCATAATCCTAACCGTAACATGAAATTAGACTGTTGAAAGAAAAAGAGCCTTTATCTCAGGTGAGCGCCCCAGGGCCAACGGCCCTCTTGTTAAAATAACACTTGGCAAATCATTATTTCATCATTTATTTTATCCAGGTTTCCTAACTCAGGTAAATCCACCTGCCTATCTGCAGTCTCAAAAGCTAAACCAAAGATAGCAGAATATGCTTGTAAGTTGTACCCTCTTTCATTTCTTTTTCATGAAACCAAGTAACAAGTGGACCAATTCCCACACAATCCCTCCTTTAATGCCCCTCAAGAAAAAAACTTTGGAAAACATTGTAGATAATGAAGAAATTGCTTGTATCAATGTTTTCTACCTCAAAGGTCAAAGAAATCTAAAATTTCAACAACTAAGATTTGTTGTCTGCAACTTCTTTCAGTTTGGACCAGTCTAAAATTTTGTAATTTGGGAAAGGGTTAAAGGCAGGGTCCAAAGAATCACACACCTTTACTTGTCTGTCAATACTGTATAGGCAAAGAAGAAATCTGAATTTACTTCACCTACAATATTGAAAAACACAAAAAATATTTAACCCATGTAATGCTGAATAAAATCCTCTACAAAATTATGTCAAAATCAAAGGACTGAGAGCACAGAAGACAATCACTTTGGTTTGATAATTATTAAAAAATTCATGGTATAAATAATGCTGGCTTTAAAGGGATAAGCAGGAGATCAAGACAAAGATCAGGCTGCACATATAGACCACCTATCACAACAGGAATATTCCAGATTCAGCATGACAATCTTTTCTTAAGTATGAAATAACTGTGATGTAAAATCCCGGATTTGTATCATGACAAGTCAAGAAGCACAAGCAGACAGGTGAATACTTTGGACCCTGTTATGATGCTAATGGTTAATCCTTTTCCCATTTTTGGAAACTTTAGACCTGTCCAAATTAAAAGGTTTTGCAGATGAAAAATTTAAAGCGGATTTAATTTGAAAAATGAATATTCAGTAGGGTAGAAATTAATGTGGAAAATAAAGTAATTGCTTGTCACAAGCAATTTCTTCTTTTTCCACAATCTTTTCTTAAGTATAAAATAACAGTGTTGTAAAATCCCGGATTTGTATCATGACAAGGGTTAAGAAGCACAAGCAGACGGATGGATTCTTTGGACCCTCTTACGATGCTGATAGTTATACTTTTCCCATTTTTGGAAACTTTAGACCTATCCAAATTAAAGGGTTTTGCTGATGAAAATTTGAAGCGGATTTGATTTGAAAAATGAACATTCAGTAGGGTAAAAATTATTGTCACAAGCAATTTCTTCTTTTTCCACAATGTTTTCTCAAGTATAAAATAACTGTGATGTAAAATCCCAGGTTTGTACAGGAAAGGACTAGCAATTAACCTAAAACAAGAAATTGTTAGACTGATCTGAATTGAAGATGATGCAGGTGACAATTCAAAGGGACTGGAAATTAAAAAATTAGAACCTTTGACCCATGATGCTTTTTGACACCCCGAAGAGAAGGAACATTGGAACACATTACCATTTATTCATTTTCCACAATGTTTTCTAACCAAAAATTCAAAATAATCCAAAATTTCATCGAATCTTAGTTATAGTCTGCATCATCTTTGAATTTGGACCAGTCTGAAATTTTGTCATCTTGGGTAAATGGTAAAAAACATTGTGCAAAAGTTTAACAAGGTTTACATTTGACAAAAGTCATGTTGGCATTTGGCCATTATTACCCATGGGGGATTAATGTTGTATTCCTCTTAATCAATGAATAACTGGCTGTGTTCAAAAGGTCACTGATATATCAAATACACAGTTGAAATCTACATTACACGTATCCCATTTCAAGATGAAAAAAATTAGATTGGGTGATTGTCCAACTTCATCTGTTCATCCATTTTCTGTTCATAATTACCAAAAAATCTTCTCCTTTTGAACTAACCATGGAATTCCAACCAAACTTCATAGAAATTATCCTTAGGTCATGCTCTTTCAACATACTTCAAAGAATTTATATCCATGAAGAACTTTGGTTGCCATGACAACCAAATGAGAAAAATCTCCTCCCAAACTATAAGGACTAGAGCTTTGATACATGTATTTGGTATATATTTAGTATATATCCTCATCTTATGACCCTCTACCAAAATTGTTCAAAGAATTACCATACTCTGATAATTAGCCCTTTTCTGTGTGAGCCTTAATTTTTCATGGGAATAAAAAAGAAAATCTTCTCCCAAACCTCTAGGCATCATCATCTATTGACCTTCTACCAAAAAAATTGAATTACTGTACTCTGAAAATTAGCCCTTTTCTGTTTGATCCCTGAATTTACATAGAAAAAAAAAGAAGGAAATCTTTGGAAATCTTCTTCTCCTAAACCATAAGGCCAAGAGCTTTGATATTTGGTACATATCATCACCTATTGACCCTCTACCAAAATACTTCAAAGAATTATTTTACTTTGAAAATAAGCCCTTTTCTGTGCGATTCCTGATTTTACAAAGGAATGAAGAAGGAAATCTTTGAAAATCTTCTTCTTGGAAACCATAGAATTACCATACTCTGGAAATTAGTGCTTTATGATGGAGGATTAGAGGAGAAAATCTTTAAAAATCTTCTTCACCAAGATAATTAGACGTAGGGCTATGATATCTTGTATATGTAATAAAGTGTTGTGCCATCATACTCAGGGGAGCAATAAAGGACCATCGTCGTCCTCTTTGTTTTTTCAGTTACAACTATACGTCCTCAAGTTGGTGTGATGCACTATGACGATAACAGACAGGTACAAATGAACTTTTGAATTATTTAAGTCCAGTTTCTAATTCGTAACAGATTACAATAAAGAATTTTCTTCAAATACTTGAATAGCAGTGCCATTTGATTACAATTTGATCAGGTCATTTGTTTAGTTTGTAAAGAAGATCATACCCAAATAAGTTATTAAGCTTAATCCAAAGTTTGCATTACCAGATGACAATTTTTTTGACTAGTTGCAGATGACATTTTCAAAGTGGCCAAATATATATAAAAGTTCAACTTATAAATTATTCTGGCTTAAAAAGAAAAACAGGTGATGTAGACTCAGATTAGACTGCACATATGTGGAGCATAATTCTTGTCTTCACCTCCTGCCAAAACACAAATATTCTTGGGTTTATGATGACAAGGGGTAACCCATTACCACTCGAAAATTTTAGACTGGTCCAAATTTGAAGAAGTTGCAGATGACAATTCGAAATTGATGTATTTTATAAATCTTCATCTTTTGGACAGAAAAAATTGTGGATAATGAAGAAATTGTTTGTAACAAGCAAATTCTTCATTTTCCACAATGTTTTCCCAATTCTTTTTCTTGAAGATGTCAAATAGCCGGATTGTGTTGGAATGGGTTAAACAATATACTGACCAAACTGTTCAAATCCAAATAACAAGAAACTTTTCCAAGCATTATTCCTTACTGTAAACGCTTAGAATCTCTATTTGAATAAATATCCAGTACATGATCTCAATTTCAGATCAAAATAGCAGATTTACCAGGACTGATTGAAGGAGCACATTATAATTTTGGGATGGGACACAAGTTTCTCAAACATTTAGAGAGGACGAAATTGTTACTGTTCATGATAGACATTGATGGCTTTCAACTGAATCCACAATCAGAACACAGATCAGCTTTTGAAACAATTCTACTTTTAAATAAAGTAAGTCATAATATCCCATTACCTCACAATTCTGACTATTGCACCCTTAAGCCAATCCCACACAACAAAATTTTAGACTGGTCCAAGTTGAAAGGAGTTGCAGACCACATATTAAAGTTTAGGAAATTTTAGATTTTTTAACTATCCGGTTAGAAAACATTTTGGAAAATGAAGAAATTGCTTGTATCAAGCAATTTCTTCATTTTCCACAATGTTTTCCAAAGCTATTTCTTGAGGGACATCAGAAAGCGTCATTGTGGGGAATGGGTAAGGAATTATATTTTGGTAAACACTGTGAAAAAAGAAGAAATTGCTTGTCACAATGATTCTTTTGTCCATGTAAGACACTTAATTTTCTAACTTACTTTTAGTTTGGAATATTGTCTGCAGTTCTATCAATTTGGAAAAGTCTAAATTTTGACATCTGGAAATGGGTAAAAGTGATCCAAACTTATTCTTCAGTATTATGAAATAACTAGTTCTATTTTGTAAGACTTACAGATTGACCACCCTTCTATCCAAAAGGGTTTTTCTTTTTGACTGGTGTCTGATGTACAGGGGAACTGGCTTTAGTGAAAGGTCCAGATAGAAATGCCAAATCTCATTTAACCCATTACCAGACGGCAAAACTTTAGACCAGTCAATTTTGAAAGGTGTTGCAGACGACAAGTCAAATATTATGAAAGTTTTGATTTTTTTCACTTTTTGGGTGGAAAACTGTGGATAATGAAGAAATTGCTTGTAACAAGCAATTTCTTCATTATCCACAATAAGGTTAGGTTTTTTGGTTCATACCTTAATGAAAACAATAGATATTCTCTTCATTTCTTTTATTTAAATAGCATCGAGAAAAAGAAGAAAAATCTTTACAAATTTTAATACTTTTCTCTATGGAACTATTTTGTGCGGAAGCATACAAAATTGCTGTGAACTCAAAATTTTGTTCATGAAGGTGTGAATGTTTTTTTCGACCAATCAGAACGCCGGTTTTGAGAGATCAAACATAAACTTAAATTATTACTCATCCATCAACATACAGTTTGATTTCATTTACCCATAATAAATTTTCTTGCAGTATGTTGAAAGCTGTGATATTTCCGAGAGCCAGAGTTATTCATAACAAGACAGAGGCTGCCTAGACTGACTTTTTATGACTTAATCCATTACCATGAGACAAAATTCTCACTGGTCCAAATTGAAAGAAGTTTCAGACAACAATAATTGGAAAATTGGTGTTAAATTGAGCAGAATACATTATGAGAAAACAATTAATTGTTTTCATGCTACCTGAAAAAATTTTCGGGGGGAGCATATAGTCGCCGGCCTGTGCGTCCGTCGATCTGTCTGAAGTCATATCCCAGCAACCCCTGGGCCTAATTGGAAGAAACTTCATATATAATCTTCCTAGGAAATTTCCAAGACCTGTTTTTTATTTTTCTTATTTCAAGGCTGCGTCATGGAAAAAGGGGCCTTAATGTTAAAACTAGTTTTTTGCCATTTTCTCCAAGACTAATTGTTAAAATTTCATGATATTTCATATTTGAGTAGCAAATCAGATCCCCTTGACCTTAAACTAACAGGAATTTTTTCGTTGAAAAAAATGCGTCATGGGGAAAGGGGCCTTAATATTATAACCTTTACGTTAACTGTCTTTTTTCCCTGCAAAAACTAAAATTGGCAATAACTTTTGATTGGTTACAGATGAAGTCTTCATATTCCACATGTGCATTGCTTGTAACAAACCCTTTCTGTTGGTACCAAGTTCAAGGTCATCATTTAAGGTCAAGGTCATTTCTCAATGTCAAAATTTGGAAATTAAAACTTTAAAATTGGCCATAATTTTGCAATGGTAAGTGATATAGCCATCATATTTAAGAATTTTTCATATGTTTATTACTTGTGACAAGACCTTTCAGCAGAAACTTAAATGAAGTTCTTGGTCAAGGTCAAGGTCAAATTCTAACTAATAAGTGATTTCAATTTCTGTCTTTGAATAAGTTAGCTGCTAAAATGAAAACGACATTTGGTGATTTATCCTCCAATCTTAATGAGTGTGTATTATGGGTATTATTTGTTTCAGTTTAAGATTGTTTTATATTTTATTGAGAGAACAACAAAAGCTATATTTACATGAAATGTGAAAAAAAAATCAAATGAAATATTCAATCTCACTAGAAAAACAAACAGTTAAACTATTTCTTCCCCCGCCCCCCCCCCCCCCAAAAAAAAAGAGAGAGAAAATGTGAAAATTTGGGACTGCAAATTTTCTTAAAGTCATTTTGCATGTGATTGCTATGCAACAGAATAACATCATTTGTATATTTCTATACTCTGCTTAGATTATGCCAAAAAAGATTAAATGAACAAAAAGCACTTGAAAATTCACTGGTTTGGAGTAGAGTTTATCAAGTGATAATCTATAAATTATTTTTTGTTTATTCACCAAAAAGCATTAAAGAAAGAGTTTAATTTGCATAAGAATGAGCTACTGTTTTATCAATTCACTAGTGACATACACTAGAAGGAAATATATGTACAATAAACATGTCGTTTAACCCATTCCAACTCAATCCCTCCTTTTTACGCCCCTCAATGAAAAGGCTTTGGAAAACATTGTGGAAAATGAAGAAATTGCTTGGATCAAGCAATTTCTTCATTATCCACAATGTTTTCTATCCAAAAAAGTCAAAGAAAATTTAAATTCCACCAACTTGAAAACATTGTCTGCAGCTCCTTTGAATTTGGACCGGTCTAAAATTTTGTTGAGTTGGAATGGGTTAAAAGGTGCTTGATGTGATATCTTTACATTTCTCCCAGTAATTGGTCCTTAACTTTTTCTTTACAATCCTGGGAATACCTACATACAAATGTCATGGTAAACTGTTTTAGTACATTTTGACTGTTGATTTAAAGCATACTTAAGTATCAAGCACTTATTCGGGGAGCATAACCCGTCACTGGCGGCTCTTGTTTACAAGCAGTTTCTCCTTATTCTACAAAGTTTTCTGTGATTGTATTACTTTGGGGCACCAAAAGGCATTGTTGTGTGGTAAAGGATGAAGCAAAAGAAGAAATACAATAGTCATTAGAAAAATCTACAATGATTGTTTACCTATTTACCAGGACCCAAGTACTTTATGTGCTTTGATTATTTTCAGCTGCTGTCAGTAACGCATCAGTCTCCAAATCTTTAATCATGGAATGTCCTGGGTTTGATCACCGGCGAGGGCACATATCCTTTCCAACATTTGTCTCTCACCAATGGGTGGATAATCGTAAACCTAAGTGGTATAGCAGCTGGAGGCTAGGAAAGGATGTAGCAGTAGAACTGCTGTGAGAAATATCAGGAATCAATTGTCAGGTGCTCCAGCCACCGCGATAAGACTGAAATACTGTTATAAGTGGCATTAAACCCCATTCAATGGATCAATCAATTATTTTCAGGAGCTAGAACTTTTCAACAAAAAGTTATTACAGAAACCAGCAGCCTTAGCTTTGAATAAAATAGATAATGATACAGATGGAATCAAAGCAGACAATATTGTCGATAAAATTAAAAATCTACCAGGTGAGTCATCTGTCAGATGAGTGATAAAGGACTATCATGGTCTCTTAGCCCATTCCCACTCAATCTCTCTTTTGTATGCATCTCAAGAAATAACCTTTTGAAAACATTGTGGACAATGAAGAAATTGCTTGTCACAAGCAATTTCTTCAATTTCCACAATGTTTTCTGCCCTCTTTTGTACGCATCTCAAGAAATAACCTTTTGAAATCATTGTGGACAATGAAGAAATTGCTTGTCACAAGCAATTTCTTCAATTTCCACAATGTTTTCTGCCCTCTTTTGTATGCATATCAAGAAATAACCTTTGGAAAATATTGTGGACAATGAAGAAATTGCTTGTAACAAGCAATTTCTTCAATTTTTACAATGTTTTCTGCCCTACAAGGCAAATTTAAGATTTTCTAAATTCCACCAGCTTTAAATTGTCATCTCAACTTCTTTTTTATTCAATTTGAACCATGGTAGTCTAATATTTTTTCACGTTGTTATGTGGTAAGGATGAAATCTTTTGATTATTGGAGGGTTCAATTGGAATGCACAGGCAAAAGGGGCCTTAATGACAATGTCTTTGTTTACAATCTAGAGGCCACAAATTTGGCTCAGACTTCATGAAACTTGGCTAGAATAATTGGTAAATCTTAAGGATGATTTCTTTTGATCATGGGAGGGTTCTATTGGAATACACAGGCAGGGGGGCTTAATGACAATGTCTTTGTTTACAACCTAGAGGCCACAAATTTGGCTCAGACTTCATGAAACTTGGCCAGAATAAGCGTTACGTGGTATGGATGAACTTGTTTGATTATTGAAGGATTCAATTGGAATACACAGGAAAAGGGACCTTAATGACAAGGTCTTTGTTAACAATCTAGAGGCCACTCTTTTGGCTCAGACTTCATGAAGCTTGGAAAGAATAATTGTTACGCCATAAGGATGAACTTTACTGATTATGGGAAGGTTCTATTGGAAAACACTGGCAAAGAGGCCTTAATGTCAATTTTTTTGTTTATACTCTAGAGGCTAGAATTTTGCTCAAACTTCATGAAACTTGGCCAGAATAATTCCTAGGTCATTAGGATGAACTCTGTTGATTATATGAGAATTCTATTGGAAAACACAGGAAAAGGAGCCTTAATGACAAGGTCTTTGTTTACACTCTTGTTTAAAATTTTATTAAACAATCAGCTTTATTGCCTTCTTTCAAATGTTTGAAAGCATTACAGTCAGAAAATTTGAATATTGAGAGCCATTTTTTTTCTTTCATAATCTGTGCAAAAGCTGCTTCAAATTTTCAGCATGGGATTTGAGGATAAATGGTTATGGATCATCAGTGCCTTTGACCCACTCCCACAGTATGATGCTTTAAGATACCCCCCAAGAAAAATAATTGGGAAAAGATTGTGAAAAATGAAGAAATTGCTTGAACCAAACAATTTCTTGTCATCTGCAATTCCAGTCTAAGATTTTGCCATCGTGGGTTAATTCGCCTTGAAATGTCAGAACTGAAATAGACATTGTTAATGACAAACAAAATTGAATCATCCCTGGCCAGGCCGCCAGAGCTCCAACACAAAAATCTACTTAAATATTAAATGGTGTTATTTTGGAGAATTAAAGGCAAGTAATATGTAACAAAAAAGTAAACTTGGTTGGTTTGCGACCTTGACTAAGCTGTAGTTACAATATTTAGGTGACCAAACCAACAATAATGCTTCACACAGATATCTGTGCTTCACACTCATATTGGAGTTCAAAGTACGAATTAATAATTTGATTTGTTAATTGATTCTGTGATTGACAGGCATGGTCAGTCAATTCTATGAATGTCCCCTTTAACCCTTTCCTATAAAACCACCGGATTTTACGTCGCTTTGATTTTTTATACTCAAGAAAAAATTGTGAAAATGAGAAATTGCTTGTAACAAGCAATTTCTCCTTTTCCACAATATTTTCTACCACAAAGGATGGTAGAATTCTTATTGTTGTATGCAACCTCTTTCAATGTGGACCACTCCAAAATTTCATAAAACGGGAAAGGGTTAAAATCTAGGTAAGAAGTGTGGTAACCCATTACCAAAAAACAAAAATTTAGACTTGTCCAAATTGAAAGATGTTTCAGATGATATTTCTAGGTTGATGAAATTTTACAATATTTTGTCTTTTTGGGTTGAAACATTGTGAGAAATGACAAATTGCTTATTACAAGCAATTTCTATATTTCCACAATGTTTTCGAAAGCATTTATGTCAAGGGCCTAAATAGGCAGAATTGTATTGGAATGGGTTGACCCATTCCCATATAATTATCCTTTTTGAAGCCCCTCCAAAAAAAACAATCTAGAAACATTGTGTAAAATGAAGAAATTGCTTGAAACAAGTAATTTCTTCATTTTACACAATGTTTTCTACCAAGAAGGTGGAACAATCTAAAATATCATTAACCTTAAAATGTCATCTGTAAGTCCTTTGAATTTAAACCAGTCTAAAATTTTGCCGTCCAGTAATGGGTTAACTTTTATGTTCTCTACTTTTATTTTGTGTTTCCTTCTTACTTGTTTAACAATCAAATTTTCAAGTACTAAGCTTATTTTGTTTTTTAATTTGCAGATTCCCTTTGTGATGTAGATGAATCCTTACGACCACAAAGTTTGATAAAGTTTGATGAAATATATAAAATCTCAACAATGTTTGACATTAATATTGTAACAATGAAACAAAGATTACGACGTCTACTGGATATTTATTCAGATAGAGATTCCGAAAGTTTACAGAACGGAATTACGCTTGGAAAAGTTTCTCATAATTCACGAGGACAAGAACAGTTTGGTCAGCATATTGTTTAACCCAAAACATTCCCATTCCCACACATTGACGCTTTTTAATGGTGCCCCCCCAAAAAAAGCGTTGGAAAACATTGTGGAAAATGAAGAAATTGCTTGTTACAAGCAATTTCTTCATTATTCGCAATGCTATAGAGAAAGTTGAAAAATCCAAAAATTAATCAACTAAAATTTGCTGTCTGCAACATCTGTCTATTTGGACCAGTCTAAAATTATATTGTCTGGGTTTATTTAGTGAGAACCTTATCAACCCTTTCCTGTGCAGTCAAGCTTTTTGACGCCTCTAAGAAAAAAACTTTGAATAACAATGTGAAAAAAGAAAAAAAACTCTTTATTTCAGGCAATTTCTAAATTATTCACAATGTTTTGTACCACAAAAGGCAAAGATTTTTATAAGTCCATCAACGAAAAATTGTCGCCTGCAATATCTGAATTCAGAGAGGTATAGAATTTTGTTTTCTGTTAATGGGTTACATTAGTGCTTATTTTTAGCTCAGCATGTAATGAAGTGTAAGGTCAGGTCTTGTGGCCAGTAATTGTCTTTCTTCATTCTGTCAGTCCATCTGTCTGTCCCAACGCAATTTTAAAGATCTTTTCCTGGAAACTAGTAAGCCCATCAAAGAAAAACCTCAAAGGGATGTTACTCAGGAAAAACTCTACCGAAGGTGTTAAAAGAATTTGATTCAAATAAAAACTTTGGTTGCCAGGCAGTATAAATGTTGAAAGTATTTGATATAGGAACAAGGAAGGAAATCTTTAAAATCTTCTCCTGATAAACCATAAGACCATAAGAGATTAGATTTTTTACATGATCCATCACCTATTGGACCTCGACAAAAGATGTTAAAATGCCCCTGGGGTGTCATTTGGGCTACAACTAAGAACACCCTATTTCACAAAGAAACAAAGGAGGAAATCTGCAAAAATCTTTTCCTTACAAACAATAAAGAAAAGTAATAGATATTCTGCTTGTTGCATCATCTAATGCTTCTCTACATCTTACATCAATGTTGATAATTGTCACATTTGAGTAACAATACGGAACAATAATGATACCCAAAATAAGAAGGTTCCTTCAGAATGTTTCTTCTAAAGATCTTAACTTCTTTGTTTGTCCGTCATTCTTAGTCATTCTCAGTGAAATTCAAATCAAACAAACTCGTAATTTTCAACTCACAATTTGCATATAGCCTGACCCTGACTTTGGCTTTCCTATTGGTAGGGTTCTTTTCCCATCAAGCAATGAAACTTCCATAATGTTGCTTGTTTGTTTGTTTGTTTGTTTGTTTGTTTATTGTATAAACACCACTTTTCAACATTTGTTCAGGTATATCACGGCAAAGTTCGCTTATCAACCTGTTTTCAATGATAACCAATATTAGGCTGGGTGCCTCTTAAATGTCTCACCCAAAGATATACCTATGTGACTAGGATTCAAACCCACAATCCCTGACTTCACTCAACCACTGAGACAACAGGGCCCCACTGTTTTGTTTTGAGTAGAATTGCAGGCTACTTATTGAACAGTATACAGATTATGTTACTTAAATTTGACATTAGTACACATTTGACATTAGTATTGGATATTGTACTACGCCAGAAAGCTGTGTAAGTTTTATCTTTGGTTCTTATCATTAACAACAACAAATAGTTGTCTTTTTAGCCCACCTGAGCACGAAGTGCTCAAGTGAATTATTGTGATTACCTTTTGTCCAGCTTACGGCCATCTTGCATCGTCCGTCAACAATTTCTTTAAACAACATCTCCTCCCAA
The DNA here is from genome assembly GCA_946902895.1 of Fragum fragum. Taxonomy (NCBI): domain Eukaryota; kingdom Metazoa; phylum Mollusca; class Bivalvia; order Cardiida; family Cardiidae; genus Fragum; species Fragum fragum. The sequence goes on along the minus strand of OX336377.1, from coordinate 47,874,744 downwards.
ACCACTGGGCCAATTTGAACCAAATTTGTCAGAAATGTTACTTAAGTGGTCCCCTCTAAAATAAGCTCAAAGAATGGAAATCTGTTAAAAACTCTGGTTGCCATGGCAACAAAAGTGAATTTTTAAAATATTCTTTAAAAATCTTCTGACCCAGATGATGTAGAGTCTTTATATCTTGCATTAAGCATCAGTATATTGACCTCTTTCAAAAAAGCTTAAATTATGATCCTCTGATCCCCAGGGGTGGAGCCCCAAGGGTTGGGGTGTACATAGAAACAAAGGACGTTTTTATGCCCCAACATCGATAAGATCGGGGGCATATTGTTTTACCGGTGTCCGTCTGTCTGTTTGTCTGTCTGCAAAACTTTGTCTGCCAACTAAACATCTCCTATAACTTCAACCCTGATTAAGTTACAATGCTGATATTTGGTATGTAGATAGGTCTCAACAAGGCACAACTGGGGAAGGTCATTTCATCAAGGTCAAGGTCAAAATTTTAACCTTTTAACCGTTTCTAAAGAATTCCCGTTTCGGGGGCATAGTGTTTCACAAACACATCTTGTTTAAACCAAATCTCCTCCCAAACCACGGGGCCAATTAGAACTAAATTTTGCAGAAATGTTACTTAGGTGGTCCCCTCTAAAAAATAGCGAAAAGAATTGAAATCTGTTGAAAACTCTGGTTGCCATGGCAACAAAAGTGAAATTTTAAAATAATCTTTAAACTTCTTTTCATCCTGACCAAGAAGCCGTAGAGCCTTGATTTTTTGCATGAAGCATCAGTATATTGACCTCTTTCAAAATAGCAAAACATAATGATCTTAGGGTCCCCAGGGACGGAGCCCCAGGGGTGTGGGGTTTATATAGCGTTAAAGAACGATTTTTTAAATGACATCTCCCCCAAAATATGCATATTTGAACCAAATTTGACAAAAATGTTACTTAGGTGGTCCCCTCTAAAAAAAGCTAAAAGAATTGAAATTTGTTGAAAACTCTGGTTGCCATGGCAACAAAAATGAAATTTTAGAATAATCTTTAAAAAACTTCTCCTCCTGACCCAGAAGGCGTAGAGCCTTGATATTTTGCATGAAGCATCAGTATTTTGACCTCTTTCAAAATAGAAAAAAAATAATGATCTTAGGGTCCCCAGGGACAGAGCCCCAGAGGTGTGGGGTTTATATAGAACTAAAGAATGATTTTTCAATGACATCTCCTCCTAAAACCCTTAGCCGATTTGAACCAATTCTGGCAGAAATGTTACTTAGGTGGTCCCCTCTAAAAAAAGCAAATGAAATTGAATTCTGTTCAAAACTCTGGTTGCAAAGGCACAAAAGTGAATTTTAGAATAATCTCAGGCCTCCTAGTGAAACCTTTAAAACCTTTAAAAACCTTTAATTTCAGAGCAAACCTTTAAAACCTTTACATTTCCCCAGAAAACCTTTAAAACGCCAAAATAGCCTGTAATTCTCTCTCAAAACCTTTATATTTGCTCTGACTGGTTGCCGTGCTAGCTTAAAGCAAGTAATGGATTTTGTTCTGCATTTTCCTACACTGTAAAACAGGAGCTATGTATGATATAAATATGCAGAGAAAATAGGTATACACATTAAATAAGGTATGTATTATATTGCATAATTCAAACAGTATATAACATCAAAAAATGACTGTGGGTTTAATAAAGAAATGAGAACTTCAACGAAAATAGCCTTTATTCACTCTTTATTTTTTCATATTTTACACTAAAAGGCCTTTATTTTCATACATTGGAGCCTTTATAAAAACCTTTATTTTTGTTTTGGCCTGCTAGGAGGCCTGTAACCTTTAAAAATCTTCTCCTCCAGACCCAGAAGGCGTAGAGCCTTGATATTTTGCATGAAGCATCAGCATTTTGACCTCTTTCAAAATAGAAAAAAATAATGATCTAAGGGTCCCCAGGGACAGAGCCCCAGAGGTGTGGGGTTTATATAGAACTAAAGAATGATTTTTCAATGACATCTCCTCCTAAAACCCTTAGCCGATTTGAACCAATTCTGGCAGAAATGTTACTTAGGTGGTCCCCTCTAAAAAAAGCAAATGAAATTGAATTCTGTTCAAAACTCTGGTTGCAAAGGCACAAAAGTGAATTTTAGAATAATCTTTAAAAATCTTCTCCTCCTGATCAAGAAGGCATAGAGCCTTGATATTTTGCATGAAACATCAGTAAATCGATCTTTTTCAAAATTGGCAAAATCAGGATACTCGGGTCCCCAGGGGCGGAGCCCCAGGCGGAAGAGATTTCTATAAAAATAAAGAACAATTTTTAAATGACAACTTCTCCCAAACCCCGGTGCCAATTTGAACAAAATTTAGCAGAAATGTTCCTTTGGTAGTCCCCTTTAAAAATAGCTCAAAGAATGGAAACCTGTTTAAAACTCTTCTTGCCATGGCATCAAAAGTGAAATTTTAAGATAATCTTTAAAAATCTTCTTCTCCTGACCCAGAAGGCGTATAGCCTTGTTATTTTGCATGAAGCATCAGTTAATTGATCAATTTCAAAATAGCTAAAATCATTTTCCTCCGGAACCCCGGGGCTATATGCATGGAGCATCAGTTCACTGACGTCTTTCTTATTTCTGAAATTATAACCCAACCACCCAGAGGGAGGGAAAGGTTTTCTCCTTTCTCATTTGCCCTAAAGCCTTGGTATTTGTAATTTAGACTTTTGGATCTTCAGGTACATAGTCTGTATATGTATAAAGTGTTAAATAACAATACGCACTCAATTCTTGATATACATATTTTATTTATAATGACTTTCTGATATCTACATGATATGATAATAAATAATATATCTATATACTTTAACTAGTAGAACAGAAGAAGAAGTGTTCAGTGCGGCCAGTCAATGAGTTTAAATACTCACTCTCTATGAATCACGCATAACCCCTTACTCAGTATGGCATTATGTCAAGCTCCCTTCTTTACACAAAAGAAAAAGTATCAAAATATTACAGTATTAACTTTTGAAAATCGACAGGGTGTAATACCTTAATAGCTATTTATGAATGAAAATTTATCAATGACATAGTATGCATTCCATTCTCACGGTATTGACCTGTTAAACTAGACATCTAATTATCACTTGATGATAACACTAGGCATCTGTTTATTGTTTCTATTTCACTTTAATTGTGCCTGTCAAACCAATTAGGTGTGTCCTTTGTTGTCAGATTAGAATAATGAAATAACAAATAAAATCGGCATGAAAACGTTATATCAACTAAATTAACTCAAGTTACATTAACTCAATTATTTTGGGTTTCACCTCTCGTCCATATCTGGTAATGTAGGGCATTTTCACAGGGTTTGTTGGAGGTCTATTATCAATACAAAGCTCACGTTCAAGCATTTTCGGATCCACCTGTTTGTCATCCTTCTTGAAAATTTTAATACCAGAAAAACTTTAGTCTGAAATTTTCTCATTCGTTTTCAGGAAATGTCGTCTATTGCGACGATATTCTTAACCATCATTTGTTTTAATTGTGAAAGATCTATCATTTGATTTTTTGACAATGACACCCGGTTTCCACGTTCCAATTTTCGTCTGAATTCTAGCAGAATCACCAACTTTAAGCAGCGATAAAGGTTTAGCATTTAGATCATAGTAACCTTTCTGCTTGACGTTAGATTGAGGAATTTTGTTGTGTACTGTCAAGGGATTTGGTGTGTTAGGGAGTGATTGATTTTTAACAACTGGCAGTATTGACCGCAAATCCCTTCTCATAAGCAGTTGGGATGGCGAAAAACCAATTTTCATCCTAGTTGTTCGACATTCGAGCAAACTTTTGAAATGATCAGTCCCAGCTGACTTAGCTTTCGCGAATATTCTGTTCACTACGCCAACCATTTTTTTCACAAAGACTATTACTTTGAGGATAATATGGACTAGACTGAACATGTTCAAAGTCCCAATCTTTTTTAAAATCTGCAAATTCTGCACTTGAAAACTGAGGACTACCATCGGAAATGACTTTTAACGGTATACCAAGTCTTGCAAAAATGCTCTTTAACTTTTGATTTACAGTCTTACTTCGGGTATTTGTACCTCAAAGAAATAACTATAAAAGTCAACTGTCAGTAAGAAGTCTTTGTCGTCCCATGTAAACAAATCTGAAGCAACATTTTGCCATGGATATTCCGGTATTTCATGACTAATGGATGGTTCTTTTGTATTGAATCTTGGTCAACTCCACTCCGGAATTACTTCCGGGTGTTTTGTATTGAATCTTGGTCAACTCCACTCCGGAATTACTTCCGGGTGGTTGTACCCTAAAGTAGTCCATTAAGAAAATTTGATCTCCTCCTTTTGTCATGCTGTTTCAACTTTTAATCAACAGCAAGTTGCTTGATGTTAGGTTCTGCAGAGTGAGAGATCACTGCTGCATGTCATGCATGTGATTCAAAGCTTTAATCAGGGAACTATTTCCTTGTAGAAACTGACATTTGAAGGTGGTACCCTACAAGACTTTCACTTCCGAGCCTAAACAATTTCATGGGTTGATGTGCAGAATGAAGATTTGCGAAAAACTTTATCCCTAATGATACCATTTTCCTGGCCTGTAATTCAAGATCAAAGACTGCTCTTTAAGACGGACTAAGATTTAAGGCCCAACGAAACTTTTGGGAGGAGCTACAGATTGTGAAAGTGGGCCCTTTTTGCTCTTTATTTAATGAGGCAAAAACGGACAGGAGTGTAACCTATATGAAGCAGGTGGGGTTATACAAAAACGGTTATATTGACCGTATTTTTGTGAATTTTCTTTTCAAATTTTGAACATGAATAGAATAGATCGTGTAGAATTGGATTTTAATAAAAAAAAAATTATGGTAAGTGAAATTTTAATTTAATTTTTTGAAAAAACATTTAAATTTTAGTTTTCACCCTATTTGCAATACTCTGATCCCCCAGAATGCATCAATTTTGGCCAATGTTGTCATAAAAGCTCGTCTGCACCTCTTGTTACCCCCTGGATAGTACTTCAAATGACAACATTTCACCACTAGACGGCCAGCCTTGGGCTAACATTGCGCTTCATCAGTATTTACTCTATTTCAGCTAGCATCAAGCCTCATCAGTGGTGTTGCTTTCCACCAGACAGAAATTGCTGTCATCTCTCATCCCATCTTGTTTTCTGTTTACTAAATCTCTATCTGTTGTCCTTTCGCCTCTAGTTCACAATCTGTGCATAATTATGTATGTCATCATTGCCCATATACCCTGTTTCATTTCTGTTTTTCCTAACCTCATGGTATTGAAATTCCATGACAGCTCTTCTTCTAAGACGCTTCTTTCTGTACCAGTCAGTTTTTCTGTATTTCTTGGTCTTCGTTTGGCGTACTGAAATCTGTTTAAGATGCTTTTTACCCAAACTCCAAGCCCTGTTCCTGTTATTTTCCATATTTTCTTTTTGACCGCTTTGTCGAAAGCATCGTTTGAATGCAGATTTTGGGCCGAACGCCTTCTTGTGAAGGTCCGGCTGAAGCTTACTCTTTTGCTTAGAGTAGCTGGTGCTGCGCTGTTAAATGCTTCACACTTTTGTGCGGATGCCCTGGAACTCACACTGTAAATTGCACCTTCACTGAGTCTCATCTGCAAGATCACCTCTAACAATGCCTATATCATTCTCAGCCATTCAGAGATATGTTATGTTGGCAGGGCTGAGCAATTTTGAATAGGCCTCAAAGCAGAAACTCCAATCACATAGAAGAGAATTAGTGGCACAGTTACTACAATTAACAGCGTAAGATTCCACGGTTTAGGCTCTTATTAAGCGCAAGTCCTTCAACGTTTTGGATATGTCACCCTGCCCCCTTCTTGCCATTTCTGCAATGACAGTGTTACATTGCATTCTTGTATCATATCACATCTTCCCATGTGCAGTCCGTCTAATGCTTTGTATTGAATGGAAACAGTCTTTCACTGAAGTGAACGTTACATACTTTTCGTTCTTGGCAAACGGATAAATGGTTTGGGTCGGCGTGTCTTGTCACGTTCCATTCTTTGAGAGGGAGTTGTAGAAGTCCCGCATTCCAAGCTGCGACTTGGTGTGGCCATACGTGTGGTCATAGGTTATAGCTATTTTCTTTCGAAACATTGTGGTCTGCAGCAAAAATGATATTGGCCCTTTCATCCGTTTCTTGTGAATGTCCTGGGTGCTTCCTTCTTTTCAGTAGCTGAAATGTATTCCCTTTTTTGTAAAAGCAGTTTGCTGAAACTCTTCTAAGTCTTTCCCGTTTGACCAGGGTGAAATCAATATTTTCTTGTAATGTGAAGATAATGAATGAGTAACTAATTTTGGTCATGAGAGGCATTTTCATCCTTTTTTATACCTACCCTGCCAATGTCACCCTCTCAGTCACATGATCAGAAAGGCATTGATTGGATTGGCTGCCAGCCTATGACACTCTTGAAATTAAGTTGATAAGCTTCTAAACCCTAACCCTATTTGGGTATACCCTGTAAAGAGCCCCTTTTCATTGTTTCATCATCAATGGTCCAGTGTTGGATTCAGCAACTTCTTAACTTAAATCATCACAACAACAACAACAGCAAGCAAAAGAGTGAACTGTCTTTAACCCATTCATGCACAATGACGCTTTCGAATGCCCCGAAGGAAAACAATTAGGAAAACATACATGTAGTTGAAAATGTAGAAATTGCTTGTAACAAGCAATTTCTTTATTTTCCACAATTTTTTCTTGACCTAGAAGGTTGAAAAAATATAATATTTCATGAGCTTTAGATTTTTGAATTTAAAAACATTGTTGAAAATGAAGAAATTCTTTCTACCCAGGGACTTACTTTTTTAAAAAAATTCATATGCTTTACATTGCCGTCTGTAAGTCCTTTCAATTTGGACCAGTTTGAAATTTTGCCATCTGGTAATGGGTTAACAAAAATACACTGCAGCTATATTAATTTGAAGGTGCCAAGGCCATTTCTGATATTTTAGTGTATGGGGTACCCTTTTTGAACACTGTCCTGTTAAGCCTATTTACCTTTTTCTGTGTGTTTTTTTACTTAGACTTATTGTAAACATACCAAATTTATTACAAACACCAATTTAAAAGATTTTGTGTGTATTTTTGATAATTTTTTTAAAGATGATTTAACTTGGTTTAAAATTTAAATTGCATTTTTTGGAGCAATTTTGTACATTTCAAAAGCAATTTTTGACAAAGTCATCTTGTAAAGGGTTAGATTTGAAGAGAGTGTCATTTTTCTATAGGTCACTTTTTATTTCATGAAAATTCATCCGTTATTACAAAAGTTATGACCATTTCTGTTGACCATAAGAAGAAGACCAAAACTGTCCCATTTTTGGGATAATTTTAGCAAAAGGGGCCTTGTACTAATTCTTCTGTCATTTCACTCCTAAGCCATATATTTGAAAAAAATAGAAATAGGGATTGTTGCAATTAGCATATGCATAGACTAATTGCAGTTTTGTCAAAATCAAAATGTCTTATATAGGGTCAACTCCACTCCGGAATTACTTCCGGGCGGTTGTACCCTAAAGTAGTCCATTAAGAAAATTTGATCTCCTCCTTTTGTCATGCTGTTTCAACTTTTAATCAACAGCAAGTTGCTTGATGTTAGGTTCTGCAGAGTGAGAGATCACTGCTGCATGTCATGCATGTGATTCAAAGCTTTAATCAGGGAACTATTTCCTTGTAGAAACTGACATTTGAAGGTGGTACCCTACAAGACTTTCACTTCCGAGCCTAAACAATTTCATGGGTTGATGTGCAGAATAAAGATTTGCGAAAAACTTTATCCCTAATGATACCATTTTCCTGGCCTGTAATTCAAGATCAAAGACTGCTCTTTAAGACGGACTAAGATTTAAGGCCCAACGAAACTTTTGGGAGGAGCTACAGATTGTGAAAGTGGGCCCTTTTTGCTCTTTATTTAATGAGGCAAAAACGGACAGGAGTGTAACCATCTAGCACGTTCTAGACAATCTGGACAGTTAAGAACTAGATTCTTAATTTCTGACGTAATACTAGGCCAAAATATTGTATCAACTGCCCGTCTTAGCGTACGTTTACAACATGCATGACCTGGCCCTGTGCAAAATGTCCAGCATCTTTGATCTCGGCTCTTTTGGAATAACAATTTTCTGTCCTTTCAGAATTAATCCGTCTATGTACAAAAGTTCGTCACGGTAATTCCAGTAATCAGTAATGTTTGTAGAACATTGTTTTCTCGTCTCGGGCCATCCTGGCAATATGACCTGTCGGAGATTACACATTTGTGCGTCTCCTTCGGTCGCGTCTCGTATTTCCTGTAGCTTTTGATCACTTACAGGTATAGCAGAAATCGCGATATTTGCGCGACAATCCAGACCTTCTGATAATGTCGGAAATGTGTCGGATGAATATTTCCTCGATAACGTATCGGCTACTGGAATTTTACTTCCTCTTAAGTTTTTAACCTGTATATCGTATTGTTGTATCTGTAGCAACATATGCTGCAGCCTAGGTGGAGCTTGATGCAAAGGCTTCTTTACAACTGACAATATTGGAAGATGGTCAGTTTCAACTTTGACCCTTTTACCATATACGTACTGATGGAAACGTTTTAGACCAAATAAAATACTTTCTCGATTTGTGAGAAATTGATATCGGTCTGAGTTAGGGATTTCGAAGCATAAGCGATCGGCTTTCCTTCCTGCATCATAACAGATCCAAGACCGTACTGAGAAGCGTTCGATTGTACAATCACTTGCTTATTCGGATCAAAATATGCTAATACAGGAGCTTTTGTCAACAAACATTTAACCTTTTCAAAAGCCTTATTTTGATAACATCCAATACAAATTCAGCAGTTTTCGTTAATAACTGTAGCATTGCGCTAGGCACCTGAGATATATTCTGTGCAAATTCGGACAGATGATTTACAATCCCTAGGAAGGTTTTTAGTTCGGCCTTATTTTCTGGTGGACTCATGTTTACGATTGCTGAGATTTTTTACGAATCTGGCTTCAGACCAGATGAGGTCAAAGAATGTCCAAAGTACTGTTCTTCTGCCACAGCTACTTTTAATTTCTTCTCATTGAACTTTATACCCCGTTCAAGACAACGTTTTAGACATTTCTTAGAATTCTATCATGCTCTTGATGCGTTTTCCAATGAACCAAAACATCATCGACAATGGCGCATACGCCCTGTAAACCTTCGAGGGTTTTGCCAATTTTCCTTTGAAACTCATCTGGTGATGAAATTAAGCCAAAGGGTAACTTAAGGTAGCGAAAACGACCTAAAGGTGTATTAAATGTTGTCAGAAATGACGATTTCTCTGACAATTTAATAGCCCAGTAACCAGATCTGGCATCTTACTTGGTTAAATATTTGGCACCGGATAATTCTGGTAACACGTCATCAAGAAACTGCCTCAAAATTGCCTGGTTTAGATCAACTGGATCTAAACATATTCTAAGCTTGCCTGAGCTTGGCTTTTCCACTACAACCATTGAGTTAACCCATTCCGACGGCTCTGTCACGCTCGTAATATTCTGGTGTTTAACCATACGATCAAGTTCTTGTTTAACCTTGTCCTTTAAAGCTATAGGTACCCTTCGTGTCGGATGTACTACTGGCTTTACGTTCGAATCAACGTGGATTGTATATTCCCCTGGAAACAGACCAATACCATTGAATGCAGATAATTATTCTTTCAGGAGAGACTGTTAAGTCAGAAATCTGTCTGTGTTTGGCCCGTCCGCTCTACGTCAGTATCGTCAATGTCACATGACGGTACTTATCTCACTATGTCTAACTCAATACACGATGTCAACCCAAGAATAGGTTGAGATGTGGTTTCTACGACATAAAATTTCAGATCTGAATTATGGTCATTACGTCTACAATTTAACGTCACCGTTCCTAACGTATTTAAAGTGCTGCCGTCATAGGCGGTCAGTGTGGACTCGGGTCTTTGTCTTTTAGCTGTCTTTTAGTTCACCGGGGTTGAAATGTTAACTTGGGAACCTGTGTCAATTTTGAAAGAAATGGTGGATAATTTTGGACCTGTATATCCACAAATGCTTGATTATTTCTAATTGCATTCATTTCAACCCTATCTACACAAAAATCAGATTCATTACTTTTACAACCCTGATCATTAACCTCATTCACGGATTGCTTCAATTTACACATTCGCTCAAAATGATCGCGTTTATGGCAGTAATTGCACTTTTTGCCTTACAGAACCCGGTTTTAGAATGTATATTCCTGCATCGACTCGTTTGTAGATTGACCCCGATCGGATGGTTTGTGTCCCTGGGAATGTTGATGCTTTTGTTTTTGTCTTCGGCCTAGCCCCATGGCGGATAGCATTTACATCATCGTTTTTCGACATTTCCTCATCCTCATTTGCTCCTACGAGTATTCGTGATCGTGAGCAATCGGAACAGCTTTCGTAAGCGTTAGTTCCCGTCCAACGTTAATCAACTTTTCTCCTAATTTGTTTGACCTGGTACCAAATACGAGCCTGTCTCGTATCATCATGTCCAAGTCCGTAAATTCACAGTCACGAGCTTTCAATCTCAAACGTGTAGTGTATGAATCTACGCTCTCATGTCCCTGTTTTTCGTTATTAAACTGGTATCGTGGAAAAATTAGGTTGAGCGTTGGCTTAACGTGTTCCTTGAACTTTTTGTAGAACGTATCGAGTTGTTTTTTTTTTTTGGTTTTTTTTTTTTTTTGGTTTTTTTGCATCGTCCGCCGAAATGTCCGTCCAAGTGTGACGTATGTCACGCCCTTTATCTCCAACCCGTAGAGGTAGGAAACTTTTTCTTCCTCCTCTTTGTCCTTAAGAGGACCACTGAATACTAGGCGAGCATGTCTCTCAAGTTTTCCCCATTGCTCCGTAAGATTGCTTTCCTCCCACTTCATAGTAGGCGGTTCGTAACCTGCAGCCTGCTTTTTTTTCAAGCTAAATTCCAGTTATAAGTAAGACACTGTTAAAGTCCGTTGTTATAACTGTCCATCAGTTACTTCTAATACCATGTTAAATAACAATACGCACTCAATACTTCATATACATATTTTATTTATAATGGCTTTCTAATATCTACATAATATGATGATACATAATACATCTATATACTTTAACTAGTAGAACAGAAGAAGAAGTGTTCCGTGCGACCAGTTAATGAGTTTAAATACTCTCTCTCTATGAATCATACAAAACCCCTTACTCAGTATGGCATTATGTTACATAAAGTATGGCCCACTTGTATCATAATCCTAACCTGAACATGAGATTAGACTGTTGAAAGAAAAAGAGCCTTTATCTCAGGTGAGCACCCAGGGCCAACGGCCCCTCTTGTTTTATCTATGATTTATTTTCTGTCCCTCAATCTTTTAAAGCCCCTTCGACAATTTGGCTACAACAAAAAAATTTGAAAGATGCCAGACTCTGAAAACATATCAAAAAGTTTAATTTTGAATCTAAAACTTTAGAATAAAACATGAAATATGCAGGTTCATCAGTCTTTTCAATAACAACCTGCTGGCCTAAACTCGTCCACCACCAGGCCGCGATCACAGCGCAGTGGTATCGCGTAGGACTCTTATTCAATGGGGTCCCGGGTTCGATCACCGGCCGCTGTGAATGTCCTTTCTAACATCTGTCTCCTACCAATGGGTGGATAATCGTAAAACCTAAGTGGGATAAGCAGCCGGAGGCTCAGAACGGATGTTGTGGTAGTACTGGTATGAGAAATACCTGGAATCCATGATAAGGTCTCCAGCCGCTGCGATATGACTGAAATACTGTTAAAAGCGACATTAAACCCCGATCAAACAATCAGTCGTCCACCACCCTTGCTCTTTGTAGTAAAAATCTACATTTTAGCTGGACCAAAATTGGTCTGCAGATGATAAGTTGTCAGCAAAGAATCTAATAGGTAATGGAGGATCTAGACAAAATGATATGTTCATCACTCCGTCACGTTTTCCAAGACATATATACTACAGGGAAATGACAAAAAAGGACTCGTAAGAAAGTATTTCAATATATAGAAATGGTCATAAAGGATTTCGGCCAGAACATATTCTCTTTGACCAACTTGACAGCGTAGCTAAAACTTATTCTGCTTCGGCAGTCAAACAGTGATTTATGTTGTATAATCCAATAAGTCAATAAAGTGATAAAACGAACAAGCAAGGTGCTTCGATTGATGTATGTATATAACTATCTTATCAACTATATTACCTTAAAAATAACGTTAATATTCTTTATTAATTAAATTACACAGTGGTTTTGATTTTTCTTAGTACAGTATATGAATTGAATAATTTTAATTGTTCAAATGGCGTGATGCTAATTTGCAAGTAAATAGAAAGAGAGAGGGGGGAATAAGAAAGAGATAGAGGGGGAGAGCAGAAGGGAGAGATGGAGAGAGACAGAGAGAGAAAGAGAGAAAGATTCTAATTAATTGGACTTGGTTAAAGGGTCCTTTATAACTGCAGGTAATTAAAATTGAAACCATTATTTTGAGGAGGCATCTAGCTATTCGCTGCTGACTTTTAATGAGATGTTAACGGATAGATAGGGTCTTCTTGCTACAGTTTCTAAGAGTGGACTTTTGGTACTTACATTCCTTGGCATGTGATATTTTGCATGAATCATCAATACATTGACCTCTTTTAAAACGGCTAAAGTCAACCCCTCGAGTCCCATTGGAACGAGCACTCGGGGGTCTATATAAAAAGAAACGGCGATTTTTAAACGACATCCCCTCCCAAACCACTGAGCCAATTTCAACAAAATTTGGCAGGAATGTTCAATTGGTGGCCCCCTTCAAAAATGGCTAAAGGAAATCTAATTCGTTCAAAACTCCGATTGCTATTACAACAAAAATGAAATTTAAAAAAAAATCTTATTTTTCTGACCCAGAGGGCCTAGAGCTCTGATATTTTGATTTAAACATCAGTGTATTGACCTCTTTCAAAATAAATAAAGTAATTTGTCTGGGGTCCCAAGGGGCAGAGCCCTCCCAGGGGGGTCTATATACGAACCATTTAGCCAATTTAACAAAATTTTGCAGAAACGTTCCTTAGATGGCCTCCTTGAATAATAGCTAAAACAACTGAAATCAGTGCAAAAATCCGGTATCATAATCCTAGCCTTAACACTAAATTTGACTATTGAAAGAAAAAAGCCTTTATCTCAGGTGAGCGCCACCAGGGCCAATGGCTCTCTTATTAAATGTCATCTCCTACCAAGCCACTTTGCCAATTTCAACTAGACATGGCAGAAATTTTCCTTATGTGGCCCTGTATAAAAGAAAAAAAGAATTGAAATCCGTTGGAAACTTAGGTTGAAATGGCAAAAAAAGTAAAATTCTAAAATAATCTTTAAAAATCTTCTCCGAAATCAATAGGCCAATTTGAACCAGATTTGGCAGAAATGTTCCCAGGATGATCCCGTCTGAAATTAGATAAAAGCATTGAAATCCGAAGAAAAAAATAATCTTTAAAAATTATCTCCTCTCCTACTGACCCAGACAGCGCAGAGCCTTGATATATTGCATGAAACATCAGGGTATTGACATCGTTCAAAATTTCTTAAATCATGCCCCCCCCCGGTTCCCATGGGAGAGTCCAAGGGGTTGAGTCAATATAGAAATAAAGAATTACATGTATTTTAATTACATCTCCTCCCAAAGCATTGTGCACATATATTCAGATTTTCTTTTATACTTATGGCTCAACTCAGTTGGAATAGAATTACACTAATGTCGTTTAACTATTCTTCAACATAATATTTCGATCCCCGGCGGCGGCACATATCCTTTCCGACATTTGTCTCCCACCAATGTGTGGATAATCGTAAACCTAATTGGGATAGCAGCTTGAGGCTAGCAAAGGATGTAGTGGTAGTACTGGTGTGAGAAATACCAGGAATCCATTGTTAGGTGCTCCAGTCGCCGCGATATGACTGAAATACTGTTAAAGTGGTGTTAAACCCCATTCAATCAAACAATCATCTGAATATTTCGTGTTCTGTAAGAGTCTAGAATCATGGCTTATAGGCCGTGTTTTGGTAATCTGCAGTTGAACAGGTGTTCTCCGGAAAGATTCGCTCGCTTTGCATTTCGTTTTCGTGGCAGGGGTATTTCATGCTATTGAAAAAAGTATTGATTAAGCCTCTCTACCTGTAACATGTATTCCTGTCTGTTTCTACTTTTTGATTGGAAATATAGTTTACTCCCGTAATGTTGCCTACAATGAATATGGCAATAGCTAAAACTAGTGTTTTATTTTATTTCTATCTGCATGTTTAGTTACATTGTTCAAACATGTCAGTAAGAAAAAGGAAACAAACAAAAATATTAACACACATTATCAATCGTCGGAGGGCTATCAAACTTCGTAACTACACTTTGAATAAGCTGGAGTTACGAGGTTTGATCGCTCATGGACGATATTTGACATTAAATTATTGAACGGTTAAAACAAAGATCTTCGGGCCGGTAAATGTTCATAAGAACGCGAAATGAACGACTTTTGCTGAGTAACTCTAAAAATATCTCTGCACTCTGTGCATACAAAACCAGACGCTTTAGACAATCAAACAGGCATACATCACTATCAAAATGTATAGAACCAACCATGATGTCCAAAATAAGTGGGTCCCTTCTCATTTATTCCCTCAATGCTCAACTTCTTCGCGTGTCCAACTATCTTAGTCGACATATTGACATGATTACAGTGACCAATGAAATCGTCCATTTATGCCGGGAGTGAACTTTGCATTTTTGTTGGTTTGACGACCTAAACGTCTCAAGTGCAGTTCATTCAACCCACAGATACGACACTTCGATCGCCAACCAATGAATCGCCTGTTCATATTTCAAGTTCAAGACAAAATATTTTACAAAGTAATGCGCTTGAAATTACCTTTCTTTCATCATGGCTACGATTTTTCCAATTTGATTGATATCATTGCACAGGCTCTAGGTCTAAATTATAAGTACGTGTGCACAAACTATTACCCTTTAGCTTTTATCTCACTGTTTTGTCTAATTTTGTCAATTCGCTCATTTACCAAACTGCGAAGACAATCAAACAAGAATGATTTTAATTAAAGGTTATGTAATTTAGAACCCAAACATGGAAGTAGATATAGTTCAAAGGTCAAAGGTCAAAAATCGGCACTTTTTGCCGTGTCCGCTCTGTAACTTCTATAATCATGCATGCAGGTACAAATTTCTTCATACAAATGTTCACCACGACGACGTGTCGCGAAAAGGACCCAGGTTCCTATCTAAAAGGTCACAATCTGGGGTCAAAGGGGCGTCCAGAATGGTTAAATTGCGTCCGGAATGGTTAAATTGTATTTACTCTCTTATTCTTCAATGGATTACTTCAATATTTGGACAGATGCTTACTTGGGTGAACCACTTTACATGATCTTGACCTTGACCCAGTGACCTTGACCTACTTTTTGGCCTCATAAGAATCCGTCCATAATGCATTTCTCGATTTCATTCTGTGTTTATAGAAATTATTATATGTATTAAAATTTCATTTGTTAAAAACCCAGACGTATAGATCACAAATGCATGTGGTTGTGTTTACAAAACAAATCAAAGTGCCACAGGCTTGACCCTGTCCTTTGGGGGCATTTGTCACATGAATGTGACCAGCTCTTGTTTTTCTTGTAAATACCTTCAGTTTAAATATTTCTTTTTTTTTTTTTTTTTACATCTTATCAATTTTGTAACATAAAAGCTAACTGATAGAGCAAAAATATTGGCCGATATAGAACCAGCTACGACTAAATGATCGCTTTTTAGCCCTTGTCATGCTGAATCCGGAATATTCCTGCTTTTGGCAGGTGGCATAGACAAAGATCAGCCTGCACATAAGTGCAGTCTGATATTAGTCTACACCACCTGTTTGTCTTTTTAAAGCAAGATTTGTCATAAGATCAGTTCCCAAACTAAATATTGACCCTGACAACCAGACCTCAAGTTCTATTGGCTCTTTGATTTTAATGCAATTTTGATCAAGGATTTTATTCAGCATGAAAAGGGTTATCACTAAGTGTTGTTAAATTGGCGTGAGTCAATTTTATGACACAGGTAGTAATGTCCTTCAAAATAGTAATTGGATAGTAGCAGACAACAAAATAGATCGGTCCTATAATTTGGAGATTCCTTGGGTGAATAATCGTTAACCTAAGTTGGATAGCAGATGGAGGCTATGAAAGGATGTATGGGTAGTACTGGTGTGAGAAATACCAAGAATCCATTGTTAGGTGCTCCAACCGCCGCGATATGACTGAAATACTGTTAAAAGTGGCGTTAAACCTATTCGATTAAACAATTCAGACTTTTTTTCTTTAATTCGGGATCCTAAAACGGGATTAGTTTTCCCTCTCCGAAGAAGATATGATAGTGCTAGGCCTTACATAATGAGGGGGGCTTTCATAGCTTAAAAGGCTTATAATAGTGAATAACTGAAAGGTACGAACCGACAGACAAGCAATGACAAGCGAACGATTCAGAGCCTATACAGCCTATTTCATCTCTAATGTGTTCTTTTCTATATGTCGATAGATAATTCAAAAATCGTTATTTTTTGTCAAGGAGAAAGTAACCAAAATGGTGAATGATCATATAATATCATCAGTAGGCGACCAAAATGTAGAATTTGAATAAAGCTGTATGCACTACATTTTGGTCGCACAACTACGAAATTTGAGACAATTTGGAGCAGGATCAACAACATTCAATAATATCCGCCCTTTCCATAAAATAAACCAAGACCAAAAAATATGAACTACAAATTGTATTTGACTATTCGAGTGTTACGGAGCACTAGTTAATTAGCAACTCACACTTTTCCATCTCCTTTGGGACTCATTTAGAAATATTCTATTAACTAAAGTCACTATTCACACAGAACTATTAAATTGTCAAATAAGCCGCCCTGTATTCAATAACAAACAATAATAAATTTGCTATCCATTGAGTATAATTGATTGATTGCTTGATTTAATGCGGTTTAACGCCACTTTTGACTTAATTTCAGTCATATCGTGGCGGCTAGAGCACCTAATGACGAAACGGATTCCTAAATTTTCACACCAGTACAACCACTACATCCTTTCCTAGCCTGCAGCTGCTATCCCACTTCGGTTTACGATTATCCACCCAATGGTGAGAGACAAATATCGGAAAGGATATGTGCCGCCGGTGGGGACCGAACCCATAACATCCCATGATTGAAGATTAGGAGTCTGGTGCGCTACCGACTGCGCTATGACGGCGGCCCATTGAGTAAAAATAAATATTTTATATTATGATCTATTTATTTTCCCCTTGAATTTCAGACGACATGTTTTATTACTATTGTCATTATTTTACATTGGATCAAAATCGGCGATTAAGCCTTTGCCATTTTTTCAGATAGAACACAAATCGTTTTTATTTAACAGTCAATCCATATCCATTCGGTGGGCTAATGAAACCACGTAACTACAGCTGAGCAGAAATTGGATAAGATTTAAACCTATTTATTTTACATCGATTTGGAAACAAGCTTTTCAACTCTCGATTTTGTTTGCTGGAGAACATACCAGTACTCGCGCCATTTATGTGGGCCAATGACAAACTCAATATCGATTCCTGCTCAAAGAATCGAAGTCTGCGATCGGGAAGACGACGCTCTACCTCTCAACCAAGGACACTACACGATAAAATTTACTGTAGTTAAAACGCTTCAAAGGCTCATTGACAGTTAGATGAACTAAATAATATCCTATTATCTGTTCATGTTTATATTTCATCATTCGTCATATTTTGAAAAAAATAAATGTCAGCATACATATTTCAAACATTAGATTAAAAAGTTCTGATAAAATTAAGAATTAAATGTTGTTTTGTGATTTGTAGCAATTTGAATTGATATCTGCTACTTATTTCAACTTAACGTCTGCCGTCTGATAATGGGTTAACCTAGGTCATAATTGTTTTAGATTGACAAAGGAGTTAAAACGGAGTCATCTAACGAATAGGATTACATACAGATAGCATAATTCGATCCCTTGAAGAATCTCGTTAACGAGGCGGTCGTCTACTGACCGTTAACCCATTCCAACTCAATCCCTCCTTTTTACGCCCCTCAAGAAAAAAACTTGGAAAACATTGTAGAAAATGAAGAAATTGCTTGTATAAAGCAATTTATTCATTATCAACAATGTTTTCTTTCCAAAAAGACAAAAAATTCAAAATTCCATCAACTTGAAATTGTCGTCTGCAGCTTCCTTCAATTTGGACCAGTCTAAAATTTTGCTGTGTGGGAATGGGTTAATCAAAAATTGACTGACTGCTGCAAGAAAGATGTAGAGATGACGCTTAGTCCGTTAGCCAATGCAATCTGAAACTGGGCGAGATTTCTCGGTATGAAACAGAGTCCCCGTGTGACGGTGCTGTCCATCGAGCACGTTAAAGAACCAGGCCTCGGAAACTCTCGGCAGTTTCGTCCTATATCCTTGCATTATCTCCCGTAATAACTAACCGTCTTCTGGGGTGTCACTCATATCCATCCTGGGCATGTGCTACGGTAGCGACGCCAAGTAAACGGAAATACATACACAATGTTGCCTCCGGTTAATTTACGGACGGCAAATCAATAATAAACCGAGTCTGGAATTTGAAAACAGGTGTACCTGTCAATGACATTTTTGTTCATTTTCCCTAAAACAATCAATCAGCTTCTGCGATATCTCCGGATGAGATTTTTATCCTATTTTAAGTGATCAAGTTCATAGACTGGTACCACTGTCGACTCAAGCTTTGGTTTTGGAAACAAGTTCTTCCAACTTTGATTAATCCCTCTCGATTCTGCTTCCTGGAAAATGCACCAGTACTCGCGCCGAAAGTGTGGGCCAATGTCAGAACCAAGATCGATAGCCGCTCCCCGGAATCGAACTCAGGACCTCTTGATCGGGAAGCCGACGCTCTACCTCCCGACCACGGACACCACTTGAGCTTTGTTAAAGTCGATGGCGAAACCGGTCTTTCAAGTTCGCGGAATTGCATGCTTCGAAAGTTGCAGATATCTATCATGTGCTAAATAATAATAATAATAATAATAATAAAATTGAAAAAAAAAATAGAAAAAAAACAAAAACACACACACACACACACACACACAAAAAAAAAAAAAAAAAAAAAAAAAAAAAACCCACGCAATCTTTAAATCATTCACGAATGCATGATCATTTCTTGCCACTTTCTCCGATGGTGTTTTGGACAATTAACCGGTTAAACAATTACAACTTGCGAATTTTTTAGACTGGTGTACACTGAAAGAACCTGCAGACGACATTTCATTTTTGTCTTCCGGGGTAGAAAACATTTTAGATAATGAAGAAATTGCTTGTAACTAGCAGTTTCTTATTTTTACAATGTTTTTCTATGATTTTCTTTAGGGGCGTGACAAGGCGCGATTGCGACGGAATGGGTTAATTATTTTTCTTTAATTGCCAACGACAACTAACTCTTGCAGCCAAGTTTCTGATAAGGAAATCCTCCAGTCTATATTCTTCCCCTCTTGTAAATTGGTACCTAGCTTCGGTAGCGAAGGTAAATGGCAAGCCGAGTTAAAGTGGATGGGATAACAATTCTACCAATTACAAGACCCCCTATTGAGCTCAATAGCCCGGGTCTGAGTTGACACAAAACCAAAATAGTTCCTGTTTCCCGACTAGCTACCAATGATCTAATTATTGTCTGTTAAGAGATACAGTTCACGTTAAGAAGCAGAGAATGCCATGAAAGCATGTCCTGATTGGATTAAGTTGGTTTATTGTTGCATAAGGTGAGGTATTGTGATTTTTGCCATTTTCTCCATTTTTGATGTGTTATTTTTCCGGGTTGACGGATACCTGTTATCTTTGAGTGTCACGATTACTTATGAATGAATATAGAATGATTTTAAGTCAGAAAGAAACTTTTTACCCAATAATACGTCGATGACTCGCATTACGCGCACAGTCTGCTGGTCTGTGTTGGGTGACTCAATTTTGAATTGTCATTGGTTTTCGCGATCGATGTATATTTGCTGATTTCTTTTCATTTGCTTTGGGGAATGTCAAACTTGATGCTTTACGATGTTTTTTGTTTTCTATACGTTAAATGTGTTTTATATGCTGGACCTGTATATGTTGACATGAGTACATAGTTTTAAAAATAGAGGGCATTTTCTAGCTGTTTATGATGAATATAAAGGGTTTGAATGTAATTCTATAATTTGTAATATTTTTGTTATGAAAGTTTTTGTATGCTTTTAAAATGTTTGCTTTTTATCACCAGATTTGAGAAACAAAAAATAGGGATAATGAACATAGTAAAGTACGGTTTAATACATGATATCCCCTGAAAAATTGAAAGATCCCCTAACTAAACTTCATCAAGAGAAACCTGAAAATAAATTCCAAGTCAGTTAAAGAACAAGCATATAAAGCCCTTGTCAGGTCAAACTAGAATACAGCTGCCACATACCACTACCGTAAAACAGGACATTGAGATGATTCAGCGCAGTGCCGCATTTACTTGCAACAGGTATCATAATACTAGCTTGGAAACAGAAATTATAACCTCACTGGAATGGCGTTCCTTTGAAGTAAGATGAACCAGTGAACAACTAGTATTCTACTAGATTATCCATCAACTTGTAGCTAACTATCCTACTAACCTGCTCATAAAATCGGATCAACGGATGGGACCATCCAACCACCTCTATTCATATAGACATGCGCAGATCCATAATGACATAAAAATATTTCTATTACCCTTGTACAATGAGACAATGAAACCTACATCCATTAGCCGCTGTATTATGCACAAGATTGGACAGCTTCAAAGAACAGATATCAACAACTGTTCTAAATAGTCTTGATCCAATGTATAGCAACAAAAGAGTTAAAGAAAAATGAAAACTTAATGGATCTGTAAATAGATATATACAGTCATGATGCATTAATCCAGGCACTTTGGTTCCCGGTGGCATTGTCTGGATAAGCGTTTTACAGAGATCCTATTCCTGTGAACAAAATTTTTTGTCTTCTTTCTTCGGTTCGAGAATTTAGGAATCTGATTCTAAAATTATTTTCTTTAATATCTTATATATAGTTGGTATTATAATCTCAATTATCAAAGGTTATGATAATCAATAATTTGAAAAGAAAGTATAAGTGGTCTGAACTAACTAAAATGATCAGATTTTAATTTGAGGCAGCAAATAAGAAAACATTACTATTTCATTTAACTCATTACTAGACGACAAAAGTTCCAGACTGGTCCAAATTGAAAAAAAGTTGAATACCACATTTCAAATCTGTATATGCTCAAAACAGAAAAAAGTACCAGATATGGTAAAAATACTGTGAGAAAAGGAGAAATTGCTTGATACAAACACTTCCTCTTTTTCTCACAAGTTTTCTATCTAAATTCTTCAAATATCAAAAAAGCAGGATTATGTGGTAATGGATTAAAGTCTGACAACTTCACCTATATGTAACAATAAATGGATAAAAAGCTTGTAAATTAAAGATTTATAAAGAGTTCATTTTGACTGAGTTGCAGTTATTTTAAATAAAGGGTATTAAAGATAACAGCTGTGTAATGTTACATAAATCACAGATTGTGTAGAGAAGGTTTAAGTTTGAAACTATCCCTACACGGAAACATTTGTTCTAGTGTTTTAGATTTCATGTCATGGAATGGATCAATTAACAAAACAAGATAAGTGAAATTTCCGGATAAAATCTGAACAATGTAACTTATGAAAAGATCGTAGAAGCCGTAGATTGTTTGTCTTAATTTTTCTGTATTTGTTAATGAAAAATGTTTTGTTTTTTTCTATTTTATTTCTTTCATCCACGAATTTTAAAAAATGGCAAATGACATGACGTTCGTAATAAAATCTGCCATTATTCTTGCTGCTTGAAAGTACGAAACAAATCTTGTATATTGATTAGATTAACATAATGTGCCACTAAATTAATTGAATCTTCCGAAGGGAAAAGGTTTGATATCAAAATGTTCCTATTATTCCGGCAGTTTACAAGGGCTTGCAACCATCCAATCAGCCGAGGTGCAAATAAAGCAAGCATGTTGTCTATCGATACACGCTTGATTTACGATCAAGGGGCTTCCAATCAGCAGTTGTATAATCTATTGACTGTCCCAATTCAATAGCTTCTAGGCAAAATGCGGTTATCGCGTATCATAACTTGGAGACTTCCTGTATTTTCAAGGCGACTTCGCAGGGCTCTGCAGAGTGGGCGACTCAGACGAAAAAGTCGCCTGGTTTCATAAAACTTCGCCTGATTTGCTGATCAAAGCGAAGTCGAAGTCGCCTGGAATTTTCAGGAAGTCGCCTGGATACCGTATGTGATAACCAAAACTGGCCCAGTGGCTATAAAAGTGCTGGTCGGAAGCCCTTTGATCGTAATTCAAGTGTGTATCGATAGTCGCGAGGCCAGCAGATTATCAGAAAGAGGGCTACGATATCGCAGCAAATAGTCAACATGCTCGCTTCATTCACACCTACGCTGATTGGTTTCGGCAATGCTTTGTATACCATCGGCACCAGAAATCTTTATTTAAAATCCTTTCCCTTCTTAAATTTTAATTATTTCTGTAAATTAAGTTATCATCGGTCTACGAGATTTGTTGCTTATTTTCACATAATGAAATAATGGCCGACATTTACGGACGCCGTGTCATTTACCAGAAGTCAATTTTTTTTAAAAAAACTTGAAACTTGATGAAAAATAATTCTTCTGAAAATCTACGTAGAGTAAATTAATTTTTCATTAGAATCCTTCAATTTGAATTATCTGCTTTAATTGTAACAAGTGAAGAAAATTATGGCAATCAATTTAAAGGCTGCTACGATCTTTTCCTGAGTTACATTCTTTCCAAAAACTAAATTTCACTTACTTGTGTTGGTAATAATTCCTTTAAATAACATGTAATCCTATAAAATTGAGCAAATTATCCTGTGTTAACTTTAAACCTCTGCATGTACCCAGTCTTGTTTTGTGTACTCAGCAGTAACCCTTACCCTTTACACACTCTAACTTACTTAATCACAGAGGACCTTTTTTGACCAATTAATGACAATTTTTTATCCATTTATATGTTATCAGGTAAAGTGGACAGACTTTAAACTCATTACAACACAATCCCTCATTTTAACAACTTGAATTATTTTTATTGGAAATTGTGGAAAAAAGGAGGAAATGATTGCAGCATGCAATTTATCCTTTCCCCACATGTTCCTACCCTTTTTGGCACCTTCTTTCTTATTTAAGCTCACTTTGAAATGTCTTATTTAGCTTCTTTCAATTTGTACCAGTCTGAATTTTTTCTTCTGGTAATGGTTTGATTAAATACATGTTCACACTTGTTACAATAAAATCTTTTCTCATTTTCTGCTTCAAAAAGGAACACTACTCATTTCATTCAGACCACCTATACACTATTTGCATTTTTTTATTAGTTGATTTTTTTATCATATATGAATATATTATGAAATATTAAGAAAAAAAATTCAGAATCAAACTCTTGAATTGTCAAACCTAAAAAAAGAAAAATACAAAAGTACCACAGTATTTTCTATGTTTATTGCATAATACACAATATAAAATGCAACTACTTGGTTGTAAAGCCATTTCATTTTCTGATAGAAATGAGGAATACGCGCAAAAACTTTATTTTCTACGCAATCCACTTCTCCTGAAAGTCTCACCACTTCTCCCCATTTTGAAAAACTTCTCCCAATTCTCAGACTAGTGAGAAGTGACTTCTCCCCAAATTCTGGGAGTCTGCAGAGCCCTGCTTCGACTTTGCTTTGACCAGCCTGAGTCGCCCTCTCTACAGAGCCCAGGTCTCAGTGAAAAAAACAATCTATACCAGCAAGGGGGATAGCTCTAATTGCATTTTTGTAAAGAATTATGTCCCTTTTTCGACTTAGAAATTGTATCCACTATAAAGCACTTGAACAACCGAGTATTGGCATCTGCATACCATGCTCTTGTTTGATTGTCAGGGCCAATTCATCAATTAAGTACTTATTTTTTCTCTTATCTGATTTCAGGTAATAGATAAAAGATGCCCCCTCCACCACCTCCTCCCCCTCCACCTGGGGCCCCAGCCCCTCCTCCTGCACCAGCATTTGGGGGATCAAAGGGAGGAAGCAAAGCTCCAAAGTCGTCGGGAGGTCAGACTAGAGGTGCTTTATTAGATCAGATTCATAAAGGAGCAAAATTGAAGAAAACAGTAACAAATGACAGAAGTGCACCTGCTACAGGTAAGTCTTTCTAACTTGACTGTTCTAAACTTTTGATAAAACCCATTGGGAAGCCAAGGAAATATATATGGAGATGCATATCGACCCAGAAGTTCTACCAATATTCTTTGGTGTGATTTTCATGTTTTTACATCCCTCCACAATGGTGACTGGTATATTGCCATTACGTTAGTGTGGATGGACGGATGTGTTTGTATGTGTCCTATTCTTGTCCAGAGCTCAGAGCTTAACAGCTACATTAATTGTATTTAATTACTGGTCTAAGGGACCCAACACAAACTACTTTGTAAGTCAGTCAAATCAGTGTTCTCCCAAGGCCTTTATGGCTTATCAGCTCTGATAACCTTTCATAAACTTGACAATTGCTGATTGGCCTTCAGATTGCCAATATGCTTATATTGAACCACCGATACAGCTTAATTGTAAGAAGAACAAATGGTGAAAGCAAGCATTTCCAATTGACTGAATGAAAACAAGCATTTTCAATTGACTGCTGACAATAGGTCAATAGGTCAAAAGACTATCCTCATCTACAGTGTTGTATACTGTTTATATCACCCTGATCTTTTTTGATATGACCCCTACTTATTTTCCGGCATGACCTATATTGAACAACAAAATATTGAAGCACGGTAGAATTTGCTTCTAACAAGATTTTTTTCGTTTTCTGCAATGCTTTCCATAGTTTTTGTCTTGGGAGACATTATGGAAACATTATGAGGAAAGGAAAAGTGGTTTGTAACCATGATTTCTCTTTTTCACAAAATGATTTCTAGCCTGTTAGATTCCTATTTTTGAGTTGTGTCAAACCTTCTTTGTGGCAAACCGAAGGTTTGAAGCTACTCATTGTCATTGCATGATTTAACTATCTCCTGTATTCCTCCGATGGCCCGGGAAAAATAACCTCCCTGACATTATCGTTTCTTAAATAGGCTCATTCTGTGTTACCAGCCCAATTATAAATTTTTGGACACTCTTTTAAAAGATGGCATCATTTTTAAAGGTTTCATTACAAAATTATCCTATTTTTTTTCGAAGCTTTTGAATTTACAAGCGAACTACATTCAACAAGTAAATAACCTCGATACATACAAATAATTAGATCGTCAGTTTTGATTAAAAGACCATAAATTCGAAAGGACAGCGTGTATCTTCACGTCATTTTATATTTCTTAGAAATATATCTGCAAATGCAATACAAATCTCATATTGGTTACCTCCGATGAAACAAATTATCAACGAAAGTGAGCATAAATACATACGATACTTGAAACACACCGTATAAGTGATATGGGCCGTACAGCTTCGTATATATTAAATGGGTCCGTAGGGAATTGCATAGACGATAATAACTTATTTTGGTATTTTTAAGGAAAAAATGCTATAATCTGTCATTTAAACTTACACCAATGTATTAAATATTGATTTTGTGAAGTTATTTGTGATTTCAAATATACTGGGGCAAACCTAACCTACTGAATGCACATTATTATCAACACTATTTGGTGTACGACGCATGCGCGCACTCTTGTTTATATCCTGCCCTGATACTAGATGGGAATGTTGATTCCTGATTAAAATCCGAGTTGTTGTTTGATTTCGTGACAATCGATAAAGATTATTTAGTGACGAGTAAAGGCATTCAGACTTACCTACCAGATGGATGGAAATGCCGAATTAGGTCATGGTTTTCTCAAGATGTCTACCGCAATTTCTGCGCTTCCTGTTAAAGGTTATAATTTGATTGCATATCAAATATGATTTGTCTTGTACAAAAATTGTGTTCATACCGCCCTGGCCCGGGCTTTCCCCAATTTAGTAAATATTTTTCGAACCGATTTTCTGTCATTCTCACAATGAACCTTCTCGCATTGAATGCGATATAAGGAAATATACGTTTGAAATATTTTCAACTTTGAAGCCCAGGTGAATTGAGGCATATATTTTCTAAAGATACCTGAAGATCTCTAAGTTACATACCCATATGAAGCAGAGAAAAGATTATTTTCATTACATCATGGGTACTCAAAAATGTTCGACCTAAACCCTATTTATTTTTTCCTAGATGATATGTACGAACTTTTAATTATATGGATTGAGGTTTATTTTAGTATTCATTTAAAATTTCAGCTGGGATTTGAAGTTCAATAATTTGTATTATCAAAGCACTGAAAGTACCTCTGATGTGAGACAGAAACCAGATTTATACAACTAGAAGTTACATTCTACCCAATTAACTCTGTCTTCTGAATTTGCGATGGTGATTTAAAAACTGCTTGTTGTGCAACACTGAGAAGAAATATTCTCTGATGTCTTTAAATATTGGGAAAATGTTCATATTTCAAAACACAATTCACCTCAGATAATTTAATCCATTATTCTTTTAAGTAACCTGTGTGATATGAAGTCAATTGTAAGAAAATATTACCTAAATGCAAGATCCAATCATACTAGGCTTTAAAAATAGAACTCACTAACACAGAATAAAAAATCAAAAATACACTCACAGAAATTACTTTTGAGTGGATCAATCTCATTTGATCAGTCAAGAGCCAACAGACTTCAGTTTATGTTTAGTAATTAATTCCAGACAGTCAGTCTATTGTCGCAACTCTCAGGCGCTTCAGGGCTTTGATTCTAAATTGACACCTCGACATTTTCAATTTTGTCTAGTTATTATAACTTTGATTAATCCCTTTCGATTCTACTTCCTGGAAAAAACAGCAGTATTTGCACTGATTGCGAGGGCCAGAAAACAACCAGAATTAATAGTCAAGGGCCTTTTTGATTTTGATTCATTCCCTTGAGTAGCCAAGTGATGTAAAGTAGATAGGTCTAACCAAACTAGATGCTTACATATTAATTTTGTAGGTACGAAGCCTAAAGGAGGAGGAGGGCCATTGGGTATGGGAGGAGGCCCAGCAAAATTCAACACAGTAGCAAATAGACCAAGTTCAGGGCATCAAGCCATTCCCTGGGGAAAGGGATCCCAGGATGACAGTAAGTTACTTGCTTTATTCTTATAACTTTATTTTTATTTATTTTTTATTTCAATTTTTTGAAGTGTGGTGTTGAAAATACTGGGCAATCTCTTTAACCTATTGCCAGATGGCAACATTTTAGACTGGTCCAAATTGAAAGAAGTTGCAGGCGACTTTTCAAATTGCACTGATATGGGTAAAAGGGTGCCAACTAGGGTAGAAAAGATTGTGAGAAAAGGAGAAACTGCTTTAAAGTAATTACTTGTTTCCCACAAAGTTTCCAATGATTGTATTTCTTCAGGACAGAAGAAAGTGTTATATTGTGGATTAACATTAGTAATATACATTAATTTGCTGCAGGTAAGTCAAAGTCATTTCTGTGTATGATATATCCATCCACTCATATCTCAATTCATTGACGGCTTAGGTTATTTCAAAGCAGACTTGTTATATAATATGGATATGTAATTTAATATTAATGTTGAATATTTCTATGTAGCAACATGATCAAATAGGCTTATTTAGGAAAAATGTCAAAAAGCAGTGATGGGGACAAGATAAACAAGATTTTCTCCTTGTCCAGAGTAAAAAGAAGTGGACAGGTAAATTTTAAGAAAATACTGTTGATAATGAAGAAAGTACTGTGACACAGTATTTTCTTCATTAACCACGATATTTTCTACCCTTCAACAAAATCATTATGATATATGTGCCAATATATTTGAGTTATCTTTAAGATCTGATTTGTACCATTCCAAGATTTGCCTTGGTATTTACTTGTCATGGACAAGTGGCCTTGAATAATGTACAGTCATGACGCGTTAATCAGGACACTTTGGTTCCCAGGTGGCCTTGTCCGAATTAAGCATATTTCTGGATAAGCAATTTTGTATAAATATCCAACCTCATGTGGTTTTGTATAATGGCGCTGGTAAGAGAAAACTGTTGTAACGATAATGATGGTATTCGACAATTAGGGCAGTTTAACTTTTCTTGGTTGATACAAAACTAGTAAATCTGACAATGAGTAAAAACCATGGTTCGTTATTGCAATTAATTAAAAAAGTAAAAACTACCTGTTCTGTGAAAAAACAAATCCATTTTATCTTTTTGTAAATTATATCAGTAATGTAAAATAGTTCAGACAGCCGATTAAATCATAGATAATGACAAGGGTAAAAATTCTCACGGGGGTACGTGTCTGCACATGTCAACTCCGGAAACTCTCCCCAAAATAGCCAAACATCTGGCGACACCACCTGTGATCACCTTTCCTCCCAGAAGTAGAATAAACTGCACCAAAAATCATAACTAAAGATATTCATTAGTTTCGTTCATTTGGTCAGAAAGCCTGGGATTTTATATTTTGTTTCCGCTCATTTCTGTCCGGTTCTGGAAGGCAAATTTCCGGATTATAAGATACAATAAATGAACAAAAAATCTGTTCCCATCAAAATATTTCCAGTATAAACGCTTCCCGACTGTACTTGTTTGCAAGTAAAAAAAAACACATTGGACAAGTCAGGCATGGGAAGTCCACACCCCTGCATAAAGGTAGACCCGAAGACTGGTGTATATCCAGCATTTCATAGTTTTCTTATATCTACACTATCCCACCCCTCAAGAAAAAAACTTCAGAAAACATTTCCTGCAAAGTTTTCTTCCCTGACAGAAAAAATGAATAAATTTCTTAAACTTAAAATTGTCATCTGCCAGCTCTTTCTTTTAAATTTTGGCAAATTTGAAATTTCATTGTCTGATAATTGGTTATTGATAAGGGGTATATGTAAAGGGCTAAAGGGCTAATATGCTTCAAGCCTTGGAAGAAAGTGGAAATTGGTAACTTTGGATCAATGATACCTTTTATGTTAGTATTGCTTTGTATCGATTAACTTATTGAAAGAGTTTAGTAATGCTGTTGATTATATAATTAATTACTTCCAAATGATTAGTTATAGACTGGTCCAAATTTCAATGAATTTGAAGACAACATTTTCAAGTAGATAGAATCTTGAATATCTTTGCCTTTATGGGTAGAAACAATGTGAAAACTGAAAAATTTGCTTGCTATAAAGAATTTCTTATCCCTTGTCATGCTGAACCAGGAATATTCCTGTTTTGGCAGAAGGTATAGACAAAGATAAGACTGCACATAAGTGCAGTCTGATCTTGGTCTACATCTCCTTTTTGTCCCCTTTCAGCCAGAGTTGTTTAAATAATCAATTTTCTAAAGAAATATTGACCCTCATTAACCCATTACCAGACGGCTAATTTTTAGACTGGTCCAAATTGAAAGGAATTGCAGTCAACAAACTAAATTTAATGAAATTTTAGATTTTTTCAAATTTTTTTGGTAGGGAACATTGTGTTACATGAAGATATTGCTTGTTACATGTTTTCCCAGTTGTTTTTCTTCAGAGGCGTCAAAAAAGCGTCACTGTGAGGGCATGGGTTAAGACCTTCCAGTGCTGTCAGTCCTTTGATTTTAAAGCAATTCTTTATAGGATTTTTAATAGAGCACGATAAGTTTTAACTTGTCGAATTAGTTTTCCACTTTTATGAAGTGGTGTAAAAAAAAGTGTGATTTAGTCAGAATGGGTTTAGATAATTTACAATTACAGCTTTCTTAATCACAAATGTAATGGTTACCTAACATAATTTATCAATGATGTTTCAGTTAAGAATGAAAATCACTTGAATCATATCATTCCCCCTCGACGGAAATCCGCGGGGAGGCCTACAGTACCTGCACCCCCACGTCCAACAAATGGTATTTGCAAGTGTTGTCAGTTAAATGTTGTTTTGTAGATTTTTTCAGATCTTTTTCAGAAATTAGTTAGAATGTTAATTTTTTATTTGGCATTTTTGGATTGATTGTATTTATTTCAGTTATTCTCTTAAAGTAGAGTATTTTCACATTTTTGAGAATGAGTAAACTTGGACTTTAAAATGTTTGTACACATGCATGCCTGTCTCAGGGTTCATCTGATAATTTTTGTCAAGGCCACATGTAGTCAGCAGGACATAGTTGTCATAATTTCACCTCAGTGTTATAGTGTGCATGCTTTAGTGTGTAATTCTGTCTGTCAGAATTTTTTAGGGAGCATAACTTCTACATTGATGGATGGATTTGAAAATATCTGGCACAGTTATTCTTCATGATGAGTCATGTATACTTTAATGGATGGATTTGAAAATAATGTGGCACAGTTGTTCTACTTGATAAGAGCTAGTGTTATAATTATATGATAGGTATCCATGAATTGATTTCTCCAATGATCTAAAAAATACTAAGTCATAATGTGAATAACCTTAAAATTACATACAAATCTGATTTTCAGCCCAATTGAACTAGAATGTCCAGAATTATTTTCTCTTGAATTTTGAAAAAAAAACCTGCTATGTTTCACTCTGATAACTTTATAGTGCTTTAGTTTTTCACTATTCCCAATGATACTTCTTTTACATGTAGATGATCATAAAATCTTTCATGAGTTTGGTTTTCAACCTGATCAGATTAGTAAGCATAGATTTATCTGCTCTTAAATTGGTAAAAAAAAAGCCAAAGTGCAATTTCTCCTTTTCCCACAATGTTTTTTATCCTATCAGACAAGCATTTTTTTTACAGTTACGAACTTGTCGTCTGCAATCATTTTTGTCGAGCCCGCTTGCAGTGATCGAGACGTAGTTGTCACTATGACAAGTTGGTGTATGTGCATTAGTCTGTCTGTCCGTGGGAATTTGTCCAAACAATTTCGCCTACATTTATGGATGGATTTCAAAATAAATTGGCACAATTATTCTCCATCAATAGTGGATGTGCCATTTGAAAGAATTTTTGGATAGCTTCAAGATCAAGGTCACAGCTCAAGGTCAAACACTAAAATTGTGCTTGTCCAGAGCATTTCTCCTACAATTATGGCTGGATTTCAAAATAGATCGACACAATTATTATTCTCCATCATGAGCAGATGTGCCATTGAAATATATTTTTGGATAGCTTTAAGTTAAAGGTCACAGCTCAAGGTCAAACACTAAAATTGTGCTTGTCTGGAGCATTTCTCCTATAATTATGGATGGATTTCAATATGAAAATGAATTGGCATCATGAGTAGATGTGCCATTGAAATATATTTTTGGATAGCTTCAAGTTCAAGGTCACAGCTCAAGGTCAAACACTTGATTGTGCTTATCTAGAGCATGATACCTACAAAACTTTGCGGGCTCGACAACAGTTGTCCTGGGACAACCATCCAGTTATTTGGATAAGTCCAAATTTTCTGGATTGGTAATGGGTTAAGCACTCACTTTCTATCCCATATGCATGACCCTTGGTCAAATATTTGTCTAAATGACATCTTGGCCAAGTGTGAAACTGGGTCACATCTGTCACTAGGTCAAATTTTTAGAGAAATTCTCTGTGCACTTTTTTGCCACATTTTCTGTCTGTTGTTTATGCAAGTTAGTCAGAATGTTTCTGTTATTTATATCTGGGTAAAGTTTCAATATGGGTCATAACCATCTTTAAAGAAGGTCATGAGGTCAAACCTTAGAAGAAATTGTGTGCGCTCTATAAGCCACATTTTTTTTTGTCCAATGTTAATCATAGTCGGTAGGAATGTTTTTCTTATTGATACCTCAGCTGAATTCCATTATGGGTCATTTGTGTTAAGGAAGTATGTTACTAGGTCAGGTCTTTAAAAAAACATTCTGTTCAAATCAAATTATGTTGGAATGGGTTAAAGAAATGTTGCCATAATGTCTGGGTCTGCAATATACTTCTGGTAATGTTTTATATGGGATTTGTTGTTATATTGGTTTAATCAGGGCTTCCACTTGAAAATTTTGTTCTTGTGCCAACAAATTTGTCAATGGTAAAAATTTGAAGCCACTCTGTGCTGATTGGAAACAAAAGTGGAGCCAGTATGAATAAGTGAATGAAAGAAATCTACTATATTGAAAACAAATAACCAGTAATGTATATATATTATGTTTAATAAAATATTAGTTTACTGACTATTTTGAATTCAAAAAAGTGTTCAGAAAGATACAATACTGAATGAAAACAGAAAGAAACTGTCTCTTTTGTTTGAGATACTTTTATAACAAAGATATACTTTGCTGAACCCAGTTAAATCTTAATCCTGTGTTTTATTTTTGAATCGATGAAGCTTTCCAAAACATTTTGTGAAAAGAAACATATTTTCCTTTTTTCCATAATGAATTCTTCCAGTTAATGATTTTAATCAACTCACTTAACCTATTCCCTCAGAGAAAAATTTGAGACTGGTCCAAATTGAAAGAAATTGCAGACGACAGCTTCAATTTGGTGAAATTTTATTATTTTTTCATCATTTTAGATAGAAAACATTCTGGATAATGAAAAAATTGCTTGATACAAGCAATGCTTTCATTTTATACAATGTTTTCCGAAGCTTTTTAGCTCACCTGAGCTGACTTGCTTAAGGTGAGATATTGTGATCGGTAATTGTGTGGCGCCCATCTGTCCGTCCATAAAAATAATTAAAAAATCTTCTCCTCCTAAACCATAAGGCCTAGAGTTTTTATTTCCCCGCATTTCGCCGAAGGGGATATAGTAATTGTCTCCGTTCGTCATTCAGTCATTCCGTCCTTCCGTCACTAAACTTGTCAGAAGCATTTCTCTGAAAGTGTGATTGCTATCAACTTGAAACTTCATAGGTCAATAGATCTCATTGAGGAGAAGTGCAGTGCACAAGAACCACAACTCTTTCTTGCATAATTTTGGAGTTATTGCCCTTTGTTGTTTTAAAGACTAAGATTTTGTCAAGAGCATATCTCTGAACACATAAATCTATTGACTTGAAACTTCATAGGTGGATAGATGTCATTGAGGAGAAGTGCAGTGCACAAGAACCACAACTCTTGCTTGCATAATTTTGGAGTTATTGTCCTTTGTTGTTTTAAAGACTTAGATTTTGTCCGGGGCAAATCTCTGAAAGTATAATAGCTATTATCTTGAAACTTCATAGGTGGATAGAACTCGTTGTGGAGAAGTGCAGTGCACAAGAACCACAACTCTTGCTTGCATAATTTTGGAGTTATTGCCCTTTGTTGTTTTAAAGACTAAGATTTTGTCCAGAGCATATCTCTGAAAGTATAAAAGCTATTAACTTGAAACTTCATAGGTGGATAGAATTCATTGTGGAGAAGTGCAGTGCACAAGAACCACAACTCTTGCTTGCATAATTTGAGAGTTATTGCCCTTTGTTGTTTTATAGACTAAGATTTGTCCTGAGCATATCTCTGAAAGTATAATAGCTATTATTGAACTCATTGACAAACGCAGTGCCTAAAGCTAACTGGCTTCAGTTTACTGTAAAGCTTTTTAGGTGGAGGATGGCCATGTCCAACATGACTCTTGTGATATTTGATACATATTGTAACCTATTGACATTCTACCAAAATACTTCAAAGAATAACTGTACTCTTAAGATTAGCCCTTCTCTGTGCAATTCCTTATTTTACAAAGGAAATGTTTGAAAGTCTTGTCCTCCTAAACCATAAGGCCTTAAGTTTTGATATTTAGTACATATCATCACCTATTAACCCTCTACCAAAATACTTCAAAGAATTACTGTATTCTGAAAATTAGGTCTTTTCTTTGTGATCCATGATTTCACAAAGGAATTAAGAAGGAAATCATTTAAAGCCTTCTTCTCCCAAACAATAAGGCATAGAGCTTTGGTATTTGGTACATTTCATTTGCTATTGACCCTCTAACAAAATACAGGAAAGAATAACTGTGTTCCAAAAGTTAGCCCTTTTTTTTGCGATCCCTGATTTTACAAAGGAATAAAGAAGAAAATCTTGGAAAATCTTTTTCTCCCAACCAATTAGGCCTAGAGCTTATATATTTGGTACATATCATCACCTATTGACCCTCTGCCAAAATACTTCAAAGAATTACTGTAATCTGAAAAGTTGCTCTTTTCTATGCGATCCCTAATTTAGAAAGGAATAAAGAAGCATAGATTTTGAAAAAAAAAATTCTCGTAAACCATTAGGCCTAGAGCTTTGATAATTAGTATGTATTGATGTCTATTGAACCTCTTACATAACAGTTCAAAGAATTACCATATTCAGGAAATAAGCGCTATATGGTGGGATAATCAATATACCTAGGATTAAAGGAGAAAATCCTCCAAACACTCATTTAAATAATTAGATAGAGGGATTTGCTATTTTGTATATATCATAAAGCCATGAACCATCATACTCAGGGGAGCAAATTAGGACCATCATGGTCCTCTTGTTTCTTGAGGGTGTATAAAGGACGGAATTTGTGAGAATGGATCAATGACTTTGAAGCATTGTCTGCAACCTTTTTCAACTTGGACCTATCTCAAATTATGTATATCAATGGTTAAGTTTTCCTTAATCTTTAATTCATTAAAAGATGCTAAAAAAGAGAATTGTCATTTGAAAATAAAATTCTGAGAATACTTCTTTGCCAGACGACGGAGTAAATTTTTGGTAATACACTTTGATTACTAATGTCCTCAGTGCTCTGTTTACTAATGTCCGATATTTCCAATTTCTAATTTGACATGAAGAATTTCATGAAAAGGGAGTCAATGACTCCCTAATATCAAAAACCAGCACAAACTGTGGTAAGAGATTGTTTCTGTTCTATGTTAAAATACAGTGATGGAATGTTTCTACCAGAATGTACTTCCGCTGTCAATAAAAATCAACCTAAAATATTGTCATTTTGTAATGGGTTAACAAAGAATTTCTTAATTTAGGTTAACTGCAGAAGTTGATGCACCTTACAAAACAATCATTTAACCAATTCTAATAGTGACTTTTTTTGGACGCCCCTCAAGAAAAACAATTGGGTAAACATTGTGGAAATGAAGAATTTGCTTGTTGCTAGCAATTTCTTCATTTTGCACAAGGTTTTCCAACTCTATTTGCTTTAGGGGACGTTAACCCATTACCACACAACAAAATTTTAGACTGGTCCAAATTCAAAGGAGTTGCAGACAACAAATTAAAAGTTGGTGGAATCAAGAAAATCTTGGTCTTTTAGGGTAGAAAACATTGTGAGCATTGAAGAAATTGCTTGTTACAAGCAATTTCTTCATTGTCCACAATGTTTTCCAAAGCTTTTTTCTAGAGGGATAAGCATTTACAAGCTATTTCTTCATTGTCCACTAACTTTTTGAAAGTTATTTTCTCGAGGGGTGTCAAAAAGTGTCATTGAGTGGGAATGGGTTAAGGGATAACCGGTAACAATAAGTAGTTTAAGGAAGCAGTTTTCATCTTTGTTATCCTTGTGAAACTTGCCCTTACCCTTTCAATTTGAATTGTTGATTTTCATATCCTGTCATAAATATTGTAGACTAGAATTTGTATCAAACATTATCTTATTTAACCCTTTTCCGTTTTTAGCTCACCTGGGTGAGCTATTGTAATTGGTCATCGTCCAACTGTCAGTCCATTCGTTCACAACTACAAAAAATCTTCTCCTCTAAAACTCATAATGGAATTTCAACCAAACTACTAAGAAATTATCCTGAGTCATGTTCATTCAAAATATTTCGAAGATTTGAAATCCATGAAAAACTTTAGTTGCCATGGCAACTGAGTGAAAAATCTTAAAAATTCTTCCCTTTCCAAACGATAAGGCCTAGAGCTTTGATATTTGGTATATATCATCATCTATTGATCCTCTACCAAAATACTTCAAAGAATTTATGTATTTTGAAAATTAGCCCTTTTCTGTGCGACCCCTGATTTTACATAAAAACAATGATGGAAATCTTTAAAAATTTTCTTCTCCTAAACCATTAGGCCTAGAGCTTTGATATTTGGTATGTATTGATGTATATTGACCCTCTAACAAAATAGTTCAAAGAATTACAGTATTCAGACAATTAGCTCAATATGGTGGGATCAAATGTACCTAGGATTAAAAGAGAAAATCCTTTGACAATAAGGTATCATAAATGGACTAACAAGTCAAATGTGTGAAAATTCTTTTAACATACAACATTATGATTGCCAGCCAACCCTTTTTTTCGACTGTTCCAGATGGAATATTTAGTGATTTGTAGTTTGATACTTTGAAAACAGTTTAATAATTCAGTTTTCGTGGTGTACAAGTTTTCCGAGGTCAATGACTATGAATTATGAATATGTTTTGTAGGGACCAAATTCCCTTGTTCGAAATTTCTGTTGAGAACTTTTGTTCCAGTAAAAGAAGAGAATTTGTATTGGGAATGTAAAAGCGTTGAACAGCTTTAATTGTTCCAATTAGCTCCTGCTCTGAACTGTTGTCTGAAACCTATTTACCCACCTCCAAAACAATACTTTTTATACCCCTCATGGAAATTCACTTTGGAAATCATTGTAGAAAATAAAGAAATTGCTTGTACCAAGTAATTTCTTCATTATCCGCAAATTTTTCTTACCCAAAAGACAAAGATTTTCAAATTAAATTCTTAATTTGTTGCTTGCAACTTTCAGCCAATTAGGACCAGCCCTAATGGTTTTGGTCTGTTTATGGGATATTCTTTGCTTCCCTTCTGCAATCACTGTATAAGTAGAAATAATCGTTGTCCAATACAACATTGAAGCTGTAAATTATTTTTGAAAACATCAATATTTGACATGTTCTTGCCTGTCAACTCTCTTGACAAATTAGGATATTTTACACATGAGGTGTCATGTTGTATTATGGTAGAGTTTTGCCTGTATTGGGCTGTATGGTTGATATATCCAAGTTAATGTAATTCTGAATTAATGAAATTTCTGGGTGAGAAAGCTCTAGCTGTGATATTGTAGCCCTCTTTCAGATAATCTGCTGGCAAGGGCTACGACGACAGCCCTTTTTGCAAGTCCTAATATTGTATGTTTTATGATGAGATCAATTTCGTTCATATATTAATAATAATGACAAATTCTATCAAAATAATCAGAATGTCAATTGTATCATTCCTTTAATACCAGTTGTAGTTTTCTTTCAGTTCATAAAAAGAAGCAATGACATTTTGTTGGTCATGTGACTATTTTTATGTCACAAAATAGGTGCTCTTAAAAAAATCATAGTAACCTTTTTTATCAACCATTGATAAAATTTTACCATCAAAAGTACTGAACTATCAATACATGTATTTTTGATGTTTTTATCCAATTCAGTATCTTGTTCTTATTTTCTAACACAACTATCTTGTTTTCAAAAAGTACTATGTCTTCCAAATATGGTGACCCTAAATATTCATTTGTATTTATTTTTGTGGGAAGCATGAGATCTCAAATAGCAAAAATGGTTGACATTTGGCCCAAAATACAGCTGAAAACCACGGATTTTCCAATGGTGCAGGCCTCCTAGTGAAACCTTTAAAACCTTTAAAAACCTTTAATTTCAGAGCAAACCTTTAAAACCTTTACATTTCCCCAGAAAACCTTTAAAACGCCAAAATAGCCTGTAATTCTCACTCAAAACCTTTATATTTGCTCTGACTGGTTGCCGTGCTAGCTTAAAGCAAGTAATGGATTTTGTTCTGCATTTTCCTACACTGTAAAACAGGAGCTATGTTTGATATAAATATGCAGAGAAAATAGGTATACACATTAAATAAGGCATGTATTATATTGCATAATTCAAACAGTATATAACATCAAAAAATGACTTTGGTATGACTGTGGGTTTAATAAAGAAATGAGAACTTCGACGAAAATAGCCTTTATTCACTCTTTATTTTTTCATATTTTACACTAAAAGGCCTTTATTTTCATACATTGGAGCCTTTATAAAAACCTTTATTTTTGTTTTGGCCTGCTAGGAGGCCTGAATGGTGTAGCATTACAGGACTTAAATGCATGAAATATCCAACTATTTGCAGATGAATAATTATTGGGACGGATAAATAAATGGTTCATGTCCATTGAGGTATTTAACTTGTGTATGTACTATTTACACAAATTCCAATAATTGACTCAAAGTGCCTAAGTGCATCACTACTGGCACTGCAATGAGGAGCAAAGAGGGCAGATTATCAGAAAGAGGGCTACGATATTGCAGCTAGGAAGCCTCTGTCAAGGAAATTATTTTGATACATCAATTGAAAACTGATCATCTGTAATTTAATCCTGTTTTTCAAACTTTAAGACTTGTCAAAATTCAAAAGGGTAGCAGATGACATTATTAAAAATTATAATTCAATAAGTAGCCATCCTATATCATAAAAAAAATTGTTGGGGGAAAAAAAATTCTTTTTCCACTGTTTTCTCAGGTATGATATTATAGGGACATTAAAATCAGGGATTATACGGGAAATGGTTAACATCCAATTTATGAAAATGTTATCTTTTTCCAAAATGAAAATAGAAGGAATAAACTTACAAATTGACATATCACATAATTCAATTCATAGTTTGGGATTGGCTGATATATCTATTTTCATACCTCCTAAAAAATGAGTACAGAACTATTCCAATGGCTGTGTACATATTGGTTCCATTCATAAATACCTCAAACTGGGTATCATCCTCATTTATTTGACATTATGTATTGCCCCAATCTCACACAAACCCACACTTTTACGACCTTGAATAATTTTGAAAACTTTGTGAGAAAAGAAGAAATTGTACCAGTCCAAAATTTTAGGGGAGTCATAGTCAGACCCTGATATTGGAGTTTGGCATGTTACTAACAGGTGCATAAGCACCTCTATTTGTTTTCACTGAAGTAAGCAACGTCCTCATTCCCACAAAATACTACTTTTTGACGTTCCGCAAGAAAAAGCTTTGGAACAATGTTGGGAATGAAGGTAATGCTTGCTTCCTCTGAATTTGGTTACAATCCTCTCAGATAGATTAATTAGGCCATCTTTGATCATTATCCTAAATTTATTAAACTGGACTATTGAAAGGAATAGATCTTTTTTCCTTAGGTGAGTGCACCAGGCTTAATGGCTCTTGTTGGGAGAAAACTTGATCAAGTCTGGCCTGTCCTTTTCCTAAACCTGATAAATGTTATTCAAACTTCACATATGCACACAGTATCAGGCAAAGATGTGCAAGTTTCCCAATTCTTTCCTTAGAGATGTGGCCCTTTTTAACAAAAAGTGACCTTTCATTTTCTCTTTCACATTTACACTCAGTATCAAGCAAAGGTGCAATCATTTAATTTTGGTTACTGTCCATTATCATTTTCCAGTGGTATGGCCTTTGTTGAAAAATATGAAAAAAGGCTTTACTCCAGAGATAATTTTTTTCTTTGACTTGGAGTCATTAACCCTGTCATGCTGCATAAATTACCTTACTGGAATTCTGTAAATCAAAGGGCTGAAAGCACTGATAGTACTTATTGTTCAAAAATCAATATTTCTTTAAGAAATCAACTTCATAGACAACTCTGGCAGGAAAAGTACAAGCAAGAGGTGTAGACTAAGATCAGCCTGCACATAAGTGCAGTCTGATCTTAGTCTACACCTCCTGCCAAAACCGGAATATTCCGGGTTCAGCATGACAAGGGTTAAGAGTTATCACACCAGTTACTACACAATCCAGCTTTTTACGCCCCCTCAAGAAAAGATTTGAGAAAAACTAGGTTGAAAATGAAAAGATAAATAAAATGCTAGTTTATGGTAATTTCTTCATTTTCAACCTTGCTTTTTAACTCAAAATAGAGATACTCAAAATCATCTCGACTTGACATTGTTGCTGCCAACTTCCTAAAACTGTGGACTAGTCTCAAATTTTGATGTGTTGGAATGGGTTAATTACTTTTAGTTAGAGCCTCTAGTTGTCATAGTTGTCATCATGAAAAATCTTACTACTACATGTTTTCACTTTAAATGTAAAATGTATAATTTCAATTAACCCTTGTCATGCTGAGCCTAGAATATTCTGGTTTTAGCAGGAGGTATAGACAAAGATTAGACTGCACATACATGCAGTCTGATCTTAGTCTTGTCCTCCTGTCTGTCTTTTTAAACCAGAGTTGTTTTTGAAATTTATTTTCAACAGAAGTAGTGACAACTGAACGACAAGTACTACCACCAGTGCTTTGAGCCTTTCGATTTTATACTATTCTGAAAAGAGGTTTCTTCAGCATTGCAAGGGTTAAAACTTAAAATTTTATGTCTGCTAGTATTTTTA
This sequence comes from Fragum fragum, assembly GCA_946902895.1. Classification (NCBI taxonomy): domain Eukaryota; kingdom Metazoa; phylum Mollusca; class Bivalvia; order Cardiida; family Cardiidae; genus Fragum; species Fragum fragum. The sequence goes on along the minus strand of OX336377.1, from coordinate 47,834,228 downwards.
GCTCGGAAAAACCTCAGGTATTGCTATAGCCTTGATGTCGTTGATGTTGTTCCTGTCGGCATCTTGCATAAACGTTGATATTTTGTGATATCTCTGGATCTACTAAAGGCATTTACTTGAAACTTGGTACACTTGTTTACTATCAGAAGAGCAACCTAAACTATCTAAGGGGATAACTCTAGATGCATTTTATCCACTATCCAGCACCCAGTAGACCAGCGTAGGCACCCGTAGGTGCTCTAATGGAAAGAATTTTGCTTCTTTTCTTATTGTTTACTTTAAAGCATCTGACAGTCCGGTGTCTTGTAGCTACATGTTATGCTAGTGTATTCATCAGGTCCCAATGTTTCCTTCATTCCCATATAGTATAGAAACACATCAGGTTACATGATGTTTATTTACAGCCTAATAAGAAGCTTACTTTGACTGATAGTCATTTTATCAGAAACACTAAACGAAAAGTAGACCGATGAAAATTTAAAATAAAAAAGAATCTAGAAATGTATGGCATTTTCAAATTTGTCTCAGCTGAAATGATATAAAGTGTACAATTACTTAACCCTTGTCATGCTGCATAATAATATTATAATCATAGACCCTTACTGTGAGCCAATATTTCTTTTGTTATTTAATTTTGTAAACAACTTTGGCATAGAACATAAAACAGGTGATATAGACTAAGATCAGATTGTACATATGTAGAAGCTAATCTTAGTTTGTATCTCCTGCCAAAGCAGAAATATTCTGGAATAAGCATGACAAGGGTTAAGTATATCATAGACTGGTCATAAAGAAGCAAGACTGACCTTATCCAGGTGGTAGTTACTTTAGGCATTTCGGATGAAAAGGGTCAACTGAGTTGCCAAGGATACCCAACTAATCCAAGTAATCAGTAATCTCAAATGATCAATCAGTCTTACCTTGGGCGCTATAAAACATTTTTTTCTTATTTTTGCAGCTGCCCCAGCTCCCATGGCCCCTGGAGGGATCGGGGGATTGTTTGCAGGGGGAATTCCTAGATTACCAAATAAAGGAGGTAGAACCCCAGGTGGACCTCCAAAAGGTAAGTTTTTATATCTATATGAATTCATTTAACACATTCTGGTAGATGCTGCACATTCTTGGGATTATCCTCATTCTGTCTGGCACACATTGTGCGTCGTCTGTCAACAATTTCTTTAAACAACATCTACCAAACCGCTTGGCCAATTTCAAAAGAATTTGGAAGAAATGTGCCTTATCTGGACCTGAATAGAAATTGCTAAAAGAATATAAATCTGTTGAAAACTTTAGTTGCCATGGCAGCAAAAGTGAATTTATAGAGTAATCTTTAAAGATCTTCCTGACCCAAAAGGCATACAGTCTTGGTATTTTGCATGACACATCTTCAAAATTGCCAAATGTGCAAAATAATCAATAATCACCAATTAGTAAGAATATAATGATCTTGTCAATAAAGATGTATTGTAATACGTGATACACAACACTATAGATAAAGAGCCTGTCGTGTCCTCGCTTCTTCAACCAATTTAATGGTTTGCTTGACCCTTTCTTCAGCTGGAAATTAAGCTGTATTGGTGACCAAATTAAAGCGTATCAGTGATCTGAAGGTGTATCAGCAACCTCTCTTAATTTATGAAGGAGTACTGGCCCCGATATGCCATAAGGGCCTGGGGAGAACCCTGATATCTCCTCCATAACTGCTTTGCCAATTTGAACCAAATTTGGCAGAAATGTTCATTAGGTGGTCCCCTTCAAAGACAGCTAAATAAATTTAAATCCTTTAAAAATCCATGGCAACAATAATCGATTTTTAAATAATCTTAAAAAAGAAGTTTCCTCCTGACCCAAAAGGCTGAGTGCTTGATATTTCCAATGAAACATGAGTATAACAACATCTTTCAAAATAGCCCTGGGGGCCCCAGGGGCAGAGCCACAGGGATGAGGTTTATATAGAAATAAAGAATGATTTTTAAACAACATATTCTCCCAAACCACTTTGCCAATTTGAACCAAATATGGCAGAAGTGTCCTTTAGGTGGTCCCCTTCAAAAATAGCTATGAAAATTGAAATCCATGACAGCAGATAAAGCAGATATAAAGTCCCAATAGAAAAAGTTCTATACAGTAGTTTAGGATGATACTAAATTCAGTTAACCCATTACCACACAGCTAAAATTTTAGACTGGCCCAAATTCAAAGTAGTTGCAGACAACAATTTAAAGTTTATGAAATTCTTGATTTTTTCCACTTTCTTGGCAGAAAACATTGTGGAAAATGAAGAAATAACTTCACACATTGAGACCGACCACCCGAATTTCACACTTGACAAGAGCGACACTAATTGGGTACGAATGCATTGTCAATACAATATCGGATTTTTGATTATTTGATATCGAACCCTAATTATGATAGACATTATTTCTATTAAACAGATTAAAGTGGCCGATCACTTTTAGAAATTATAGCTTGTATTAATTTAATTGTTATTTGAATATGTCTTGGGTTTTGACTCGAAATAAAGTCGAAAGTGAAAAAGTATCAGAGAAGTTACGATAAGTTTGTTTACGGCGTACTGAACAGTTAATTAGCAATTAAATTTTTAATTCAACTCTATTGATGTTTGATATTCGCATTATGGAAGTTATGTAATCAATAGTTTGACACATTTAACCTGTACTTTCGTATAAATAATCTGAGGTTGGACTTCTGAATCAAATCAAAAGGAAGAAATAATAAAGTAGAACTTATCAAAGATTGTAAGTTTGAAAATGACATAAGATTCTGCTGTAATACATGTTTTTATAGTTTTATTAGGTCACCTGACCGTAGGCCATAGTGACCTATTGTAATCGAATTTTATGCGTCGTTGTGCGTCGTGCGTTAACTTTTGGATGGATTTCAACCAAACTTGGCAGGAAGCATCCTTGTGGGAAGGTGCTTCAGATTTGTACACGTCGTGGAGATATCTCCACTTGGGGCTCCAGAAGGGGCCAAAAAGGGTACATCTTTAAAAATCTTTTTGTCATGAACCGGCTGTCAGATTTACATTTGGTATTTAGAGTCTTTAGGGCAAGGACTATCAAGTTTGTTCAAGAAAAAAATCAGTCAAGTAATGGCCATGCTAGGGGGATGGGGAGCAGGGTTCTCCCCAGGCCATTATGGCGTATTGGCCCCGATACGCCTTCATTAATTAAGAGAGTTTGCCGATACGTCTTCAGATCGCCGATACGCTTAAATTTGGTCACCGATACGGCTTAATTTCCAGCAGAAGAAAGGGTAAAGCAAACCATTAAAATTGGCTGCAGAAGCGCGGACACGACAGGCTCTTTATCTATAGTGTTGTATACCATGTATTACATAACATCTCTATTGATAAGACCCTTACACTCATACTAATTGGTGATTATCGATTTTTTTCTCGCGTTTCCCACTGGTACCTCGCTATCAGTCACCAAGCATGATAGGTACCAATATGTAAACAATGAATTCAAAATGGCGACCCGGTTCCGGAAAATTGTCACTTCGGCTGAGAATGGTCTAGTTAAAAGTAAAAGATGTGGTTATTTGATGTGACAACTATAAAACTAAAGCCACAGTGGTTCAAAATTTAATTTTTTGAAGGAAAGATTTATTGGGTCAGTTTATTTCATACATTGATTGCTGAAAACATACCCTTTTCGCGATCTTTTTTCCTAACGAGAATTTGCCAAAATAATAAAGACAGATTTGTATAGAAGCCAACCTAATTATACTAAGCTCTTGTTTTCAACTCAGTTTAATAATTACACACATGTATCTTCTCGTATAAGTCCGTTTATTTTTTATCCAACATGGAGGGCATTATCTCAAACATTCGTACCCTTGTTTGTTCAACCCATTATTTCTATAAATTTGTTTTAAAAGTTTGATGAAAAAAATTATTATACTTTTAGTAATCATCTAATAATATCTCATCTTCTCATGTTTTTTACCCAAAAAGAAATAATACCCCATAAAAATCAAAGTGCTGAAAGCACTTCAAGAAAAGAATGCCTTAGACCAACTAGGGATTTCTTTTTATAAAAAGAAATGGTTTTATAATTATCTAGAATCAAGAAAAGATCATACACGCTATAATATTTGGAAAACAAAATCCTCTTTTGAAAATCAAAGTGCTGAAATCACTTAAAGAAGAGAAGAGTAAAGACACTTGTTTAATAAATTTGATCAAGTTTCATGTTATAATTTGAGAAATAAGGTTGGACACTACTGATATATTATACATTTTTTATTAACTTATTGAAATCAAATAGCTGAGAGTACTGTTAGAAGAATAGTTATAGTGTCAGACAGTCGAAGGCTTCTGAATGGGCAAATAATGAGCATTTCAAATTTTACACAGAGAATCTGATGAAGCTCTTTAAGAGGCAAAATTTGAAAATGAAACCAGGTATTTCACACAGGAACCTTATAAATACATTTTTGAAATTACTGATAATAATTTCTATTTTTTTTTTCTGATGAAGGGCATTTTTTGTCAATCCAACACTCCATGCTTTTTTAAAGAGTCCTCAAGGATATGAATTTTGGACAGAGTTGATAAAATGGCCAAGCATGAAAAGCTAATCCTATCTTATTCTTATAGACAAGCAGTTGACACTTTTTTTTACTCATGAGACTTTTGGGTATATTCTTTCATTATCTTTCCTTTTCACATCCGTTTTATGAGACAATTTAGTGCCCTTTCCAACAAATAGGATAGAGAGTTGAAGTAAGCTGAGTAATGTCACAATTGGCTGGTATCAAAATAAGCCTCAGAATAGATAAATCAACTTAAAATAATTAAAAAGTTGAAGAATATAAGTCAAGAATAACTCTCAATAAAACAACAAGATGTCAATAATCAAGCTAAAAAGCACTTTTAATGACCTTTATTATGTATAGTCATACCAAGATGTTAACAGACAACACGCCGCGCATTTGCCACTACGCCTTCAAAAATTTCTGGGGAGAACCCTGGGGAGGTACATAAGCTTACATAGTGACAACTTTGAAAATCTTTTTCTACCAAATCTACTGCTCTGATATTTGGTTTGTGGCATCATCTAGTGGACCTCTATCAATATTGTATAAACTATAACTCCAGGGTCAAAATTAGCCCGTTCCTGGACATCACAAGTTTAACAAAGGCTTATATAGTGAAAACTTTAAAAATCTTCTTCTCTCAACCCGATAGGCCTAGAACTTTTATATTTGATATGTAGCATCATCTGGTGAATTTCTACCAACATTGTAAAAATCATGGCCCCTGAGACAGAATTAGCCCATTCCTGGACGTCACAAGTTTTACAAAAGGCTTATATAGTGAAATTTGTAAAAATCTTCTTCTCCCAAACAGGAGGGCCTAGAACTTTGATATTTGGTATACAGCATCCTCTTGTGGACCTCTATCAAGATTTTACAAATAATTGCCTCAGGATTAAAATTAGCCCATTCCTGGATGTCACAAATTTAACCTAGGCTTATATAGTGAAAACTTTAATAATCTTCTTCTCTCAAACCAATAGGCCTAGAGCTTTGATATTTTGTATGTAGCATTATCTGGTAGATCTCTGTTAATATTATAAGAATTATGGCCCTAGGGTCATAATAAGCCTATCTCTTGACATCACAAATTTTACATAGGGCTTATATAGTGAAAATTTAAAACTCTTCTTCCCCCAAACGAGGTCCTAGAGCTTTAATATTTTGTATGTAGCATCACCTGGTGGACCTCCATTAAGATTGTATAGATTATGGCCCATGGTCAGAATTAGCCTGTTCCAAGATGTCCAAAGTTAAACATAGGCTTTTTTAGTGAAAACTTTTAAAAATCTTCTTCTCCCAAACTAAAAGACTTAGAACTTTGATATTTAGTATGTAGCATAATCTGGTGAACTTTAATTTGTTTTTGTGCTCTTTGGACTTAGGTGACCAATAAGGCTCTATGTGCTTCTTGTTTTTGCATGTATAGTATTAATATTTTCAAATAACAAAGATGAATAAGCATGAATTAATTAACAACAAACGACCAAACCTCGGTATTGCGACCATCCCCCTATTACGACCACTTTCAGAAAGTACCGCTAGTAGTCGTGTTAGAGGGGGTTTACTCTATCATGGTCAATCTTACTTTCACATTTGTTTTTCAGCACCAGGAAGTGGTCCATTACGGCCTCCAGGTTCAAACAGATTTCCTTCTAACAACAACAGTAATTCGATACCAAATGGACCTTCACAGGGGTCAGGGGCTCCACCCCCACCACCCCCTTCAAATAGAAAACCTAGGACTAATGATAATAATAATAGTGTAAATAATATAGCTAATACTGTATCAAGACTAAATGAGATAAACTCATCAAGTGACTCTGATAGTGTTAATGCAAGGAAAGTGTCGTCATCAGCTGCCCCAGGATTTCCGAAGGCAATGCCCCCTCCACCACCAAGTCGAGGGCCACCATCAGGGCCGCCAAGTGGAGCAGCGTCATCTGGTGCAGCACATGGTCAATCAGTTCGGCCACCTCCTCCTAATTCCCGGCCACCCAGTATGTCAGGGCGACCCCTTCCTCCCCCTCCCTCACCTGGCATTGGCTCAAGGTCAAATTCAAATTTTCCCCCTCCACCTCCCCCAAATTCAACAAAACCTCCCCCACCCCCTACCCCTCCACCTAGTTCACATAAACCTCCTCCTCCCCCAGCCCCAAGTAGCAATCTAAGACCAGTATCAAGTGGTCTTCCCCCTCCTCCCCCTCCAAGTTCAAAACCCCCTTCAACCCCAACAAGAACCCCTTCTTCAGCCATGCCCCCTCCCCCACCCCCTTCACAGCCCCCTTCTGGCAGGCCAGGACCTCCTCCCCCTCCAACACGAACAACCCCTATTGGAAGTGGGGGCACTATAGGTAGATCTGGTAGAGGGGGTCCCCCTCCCCCACCCCCTTCTAGGGCCCCTCCACCTGCAACATCATTACATTCCAATCCAGCTCCCCCTCCCCCACAACGCAGAACTTCTGGACATTATTCTGGAGGCTTAGATGGTAAGTAAAACAAAAAAAGAATTGTATATTTGAATTTTTACTGATAAAAAGGAATACCGTGTGACCCATTGAATGAAAAAGGTCCATAATAGATTCAAGTTTAACCCATCATAAGACGACAAAATTTTCAGACTATTTTTTGTTGATGAATTTTTAAAGTTCTTTGTCTTTTCTGGCAAAAAGCATTGTGGATAATAAAGAAAATGCTTGTAACAAGAAATTTCTTTATTTACCACAATGTTTTGCAAAGAGGGGCACATCAAAATGTGTCATTGTGTGGGAAACGTTATCCAAATACTGATGACAATATATTAAGATTGGTACAATTTGAATAAAATATCAGATAGCTCCAAGGTCAAGGTTACAGCTCAAGGTCAAACATTGAAATTAACCAATTTCGGAGTATAGCTCCTTCAACTATGGATGGATTTCCAATTAACTGTACACATTTGTCCTCTATCATCAGTAGATGTGCAATTGGAAACGATTCTTTGGATAAATCCAGGGTCAAGGTTACAGCTCAAGGTTGAACATTAAAATTAAGCATGGCCGTAGCATAGCTTGCTCAATCATATAAGGAGTTCCATTTAACTAAGCACATTTGTTCTCTGTCATGGAAAAAAAATTGGATAGCGTCAAGGTAAAATGTCAAGGTCAAATGTTGAAAATAGCCATGTCTGCAGCATAGCTTCTAAAATTATGGATTGAATTCAAAAGAACTTTACAAAATTGTTCTCTATCATCAATAGATGTTCAATTGGAAACAAATCTTCAGACAAATCCAGGGTCACAGCTCAAGGTCAAACATTAAAATCAAGCACGTCTAGGGCATAGCTCCTACAATTATAGATGGATTTCAATATAACTTGTCACAATTATTTTCTATGATAAGTAGATGTGCAATTTGAAAAAAAACAACATTGGTACCTATAAGGTCAAGGTCACAGCTTAAGGTCAAACATTGAAATTAAGCATGTCTGGAGCATAGCTTCTAAAATTATTGATTGATTTTGGAATAACTTCACAAAATTATTCTATAGTGCAGAATTGTTGTCTGTCACGAGTAGATGTGCCATTTGAAAAATTTATTCATATAGCTCCGAGGTGGAGCATTAGAATTAAGCATGTTCAGAGCATAGCTCCTTCAATTATAAATTGATTTCAATTTTAACTTGTCAATTGCTGTGAGTCATAAGTAGATTTGCAATTTGAAAAAAACATAGCTCAAAGGTCAAGGTCACAGCTTAAGGTCAAACATAAAAATTAAGCATGTCTAGAGCATAGCTCCTAAAATCATGGATTGATTTCGAAATAACTTTGCACAATTGTTCTCTATTGTGAGTAGATGTGCCATTTCAAAAAAAATTTAAGATAGCTCCAAGATCAAGTTCAAAGCCCAAGGAATTTCATTAAGATATAGCTTATCTAGAATATAGTGAGCATTTACCAACATCTGCTTCTGTCGGTCGGTCTGAACCCTTTTCCCTGTTTATTTTATCCTTTTTTGTGACTATGCTATATTCGGGGAGCAAGTAGTGGTAGTACTGGTATGAAAAAGACCAGAAATCCATGGTTAGTTGCTACAGCCACGTCAATTCATACATTGTGTGGTTAGGTTTTTCGGTTCATACCTCCATGAAAACAAAAAATATCCTCTTCGTTTCTTATAATTTAATGGTATAGAGCGAAAAAAGCAAAAACCCTACATCTTTTGATACCTTTTTGCATGGGACTATTTTTGTGGAAGCATACAAAATCACTGCGTGCTCAAAATTTTGTTCATGGAGGTATGAATTAAAATTTCGACCAATCAGAACGCTTGTCTTTGATAGACGAAACTAACAATTAAATTATGTGGTATTAAACCCATTCAAATTAGCAGCCAATTTTAGATTCAGAAAATCTAGAAAGAGCAAAAAGTTTTGATCCTGGTTAACCTATACAGGCTAACAGAGTTTGTTTGTTATTTTTACAATTCATCGAAGGTCCCTTTTTGCTTGAAAGTTCATAAATATTAGAATTAAAAGTATTAATGCTTGCCATGCTGGGCCTGAAATATTCCTGTTTTGACAGATGGTATAGACAAAGATTAGCCTGCATATAAGTGCAGCTTGATCTTGCTCTATACTTCATGTTTTTACCCTTTAATCCAGAGTTGTTCAAATAATCATATTTTCATAAGACACATTATCCTAATTAAGCCCTTCCATTGCTGTCAGTCCTTTGATTTTAAAGCAATTATGTTTAGCATTTTAATTCAGCAAGGGTTAATAATCCGTACAGATATCAAAGATTACAGTAATATGGAGCATTCTACATAAGAAAAAGGGCAAATGTTTTACCCATCAAAACAGGACTATGGCTTTCAAAATTCAGAAAATATCCTATTTTGACCCGTTAGACAATTTGCAATAGTCTAAATTTTTTCTATGGAAATGAGTCAAGCTATTTTTAGCTCCGCAGGCTGATAGCCAGCGAGCTATTGTCATGGCAATGTGTCCGTGCGTCTGTGCGTCCAGTCGTCTGTCCGTAAACTTTTACTTTTACTTTCTGCAAGACTACTCAAGTTAGAGTCTTCATTTTTTGTATGGAGACATTTGATAACATTGATGGTCAAGGTAAAATATTTAACCCTTTACCATAAAATGATATTGAATTTTACTAGAATCAGGCCTGTGAAGCCAAACAGATTCCTTCAATGTTTGTCAATCTTCCAAATTTCTTGTGAACTAAACTCTCAAACTATAGTTGCATTCAATGAGAAGTTTTTTGTCCAATAATGGCATATAGTTTTGTGAAAAAAGCCTTATTTGGGGAGCACAATCCATCTCCGACGGCTCTTGTCATATATGGTGAAATCTTTAAAAATCTTCTTCTAAGAAACCAATGGATGGATTTCAACCAAATTTTACAGGAATGCTCATTGGGTGACCCTTTATCCGGTTCCTTCAAAGAATTAAGATCTGATGAAATATATGGCTTTAATGGGTGGGGGCTTATTTCTATAGATGGTGAAAACTATGAAAATCTTCTTCTCAGAAATCAATGAATGGATTTCAACCAAATTTCTCTGGATTGATCCTCTGGTGTTCCTTTATCAGATCTCTTCAAAGAATTTTGATAGGACAGAAAACATGGCTTTAATGGGCGGGGGCTTATTTCCATATATGGTAAAAGCTTTTAAAATCTTATCAGAAACAATTGGATGGATTTCAACCAAATTTACTGTAAACATTGCTTTAAGAGATTGAGCTTATTTCTATATATGGTTAACAGTGAAAACCTACAATGTGCAGGATGGTTTCAACCAAATTTCTCAGGAATGATGAGTAAATTATGGCTGTTTGAACAAATTAGGCACTCAAGTGCCTCTAGTTCCTTGATAATCTCATTGGCAAATGTTTTCTTTTGGGATTAGATCAATTGATTTTTTATTTCTTAACCGAGGTAGCCTATGGTTGTATACCCCTATATCAAAAATTTGGAGCAATATTGTTTAACTATTGTCCATCTGTAGATCTGTATTAACCAAAATACATGTACTTAACATTTTGATCCTTTTCAAACACCGTTCAAGATACATGGCTCATATATGGGACAAAGGCTATTTGCATTGATAAGCATCAGTTTGCTGTAAGGTTAAGGTCATCCATTAAGGTCACTTATCAAGGTCACATTTCAAAAAAAACAACGGCTGTTATAGGGAAATGGTATCTCAGTCAAGCATCTTGTTAAATTTTGACTCTGCCATTTATGAAAATATAGGTCCTTTTGGCAATCAATGAAAAAAACTTTGATCATAAATAGCTACCAACTATTATCTGTTAATTTCAGATTTTGAGAACCGGTTCCAGTTTCACACGATACATGACTTTCCTCCTCCTGAACCTAGATCCGGAGGAAACAAAACTTACCCAAGCAAAACAGTCAAAAGTCAAGGTCAGTTTTAACTTGTCTTTTTAACCCTTTCCTGTACAATCACTGCTTTTTATGTCCTTGTGATTTTATACTTGAGAAAACATTGTGGGAAAAGGAAGAAATTACTTGTTACAAGCAATTTCTTCTTTTTCCCCAATATTTTCTACCCTACTGAATAGTTATATTTCAAATTAAATCCACTATAAACTTTCGTCTGCAAAACCTTTGAATTTGGGACAGGTTAAAAAAAATTAAAACAGGAAAAGGGTTAAAGCAGCTGTTGAACATATTTTCATGAAAATTTGATATAGGAAATGAGGAAATGACACAAATCTCTTTCTATAGTAAAGAACAGTCATGTTCATTATAAAGTTGGCTTAATATCTTTCTTACAAATTTCTGAAAGCATTACAGTTAGAAAAGTGAAAATCGAGGGCTAAAACTTTTCTTTCAAAATCTGTGAAAGAGCCTAGATAGAAATTTAGAATGCTCTGTGTTGATAAAACAATTTCTGCAGTATCAAGCTACATATTTTTAGCTCACCTGAGCAGTAGTGCTCAAGTGAGCTATTGTGATCCCCTTTTGTCCAGCGTCGTGCGTCGTCCGTCAACAATTTCTTTAAATGACATCTCCTCCCAAACCACTGGGCCAATTTGAACCAAATTTGGCAGAAATGTTCCTTAGGTGGTCCCCTTCAAAAATAGCTAAAAGAATTGAAACCCGTTAAAAACTCTGGTTGCCAAGGCAACAAAAGTAAAATTTTAAAATAATCTTTAAAAATCTTCTCCTCCTGACCCAGAAGGTGTAGAGCCTTGATATTTTGCATGAAGCATCAGTATATAGACCTCTTTCAAAATAGCTGAAATCATGATCCTCGGGTCCCAAGAGGTGGAGCCCCAGGGGGGTGGGGTTTATATAGAAATAAATAACAAATTTTTAAATGACATCTCCTCCAAAACCACTGGGCCGATTTGAACCAAATTTGGCAGAAATGTTCGTTAAGTGGTCCCCTTCAAAAATAGCTAAAAGAATTGAAATCGGTTAAAAATTCTGGTTGCTATGGCAACAAAAGTAAAATTCTAAAATAATCTTTTAAAATCTTCTCCTCCTGACCCAGAGGACGTAGAGCCTAGATATTTTGCATGAAGCATCAGTAAATTGACCTCTTTCAAAATAGCTAAAATCATGATCCTCGGGTCCCCAGGGGCAGAGTCCCAGGGGGGGGGGGGGGGGTTATATAGAAATAAATTACGAATTTTTAGATGACATCTCCTCCCAAATCACTGGGCCAATTTGAACCAAATTTGGCAGAAATGTTCCTTAGGTTGTCCCCCTTTAAATTAGCTAAAAGAATTGAAATCCGTTTAAAACTCTTGTTGCCATGGCAACAAAAGTGAAATTTCAAAATAATTTTAAGAATCTTCTTCTCCTGACCCAGAAGGCGTAGAGCCTTGATATTTTGCATGAAGCATCAGTATATTGATCTCTCACAAAATAGCTAAAATCATGATCCTCGGGTCTCCAGGGGGGGGGGGGTATAGGCATGAAGCATCAGTTCACAGACTTCTTTCTTATTTCTTAAATTATAATCAATGGAAAAAGTTTTTTCCTTCTTTCAAATCAGCACTAAAGCTTTGGAATTTGTAATTTAGACTTTTGGATCCCCAGGTTCATAGTCTTTATATGTAATTGTGGCCCACTTGTTTCATAATCCTAACCTTAACATAAAATTAGACTGTTGAAAGATAAAGAGCCTTTATCTCAGGCGAGCACTCCAGGGCCAACGGCCCTCTTGTTTAATGTAAAGAGAATTATGCCCTTTTATGACATTAATACATTGTCTTATCCTGAGTAATTTTGAATGAACTCGTTTGTCCAAAGAATTTTTGAAATGGGGGATGAAAGATTTTTCTACTTAAATATCAAACAAAACATTCAGTTCCTACTAAATATGATTTCTATTGACCTTTCTTCTTTAGAAATGTAATGTGAAATTCAATATTTAAATTTGTTTGAAATTCAAGTGTTAAGATTTATTGCAATGTCAAATTCAGCTCCTCAAAATGATGAAGTACTTGTTGCTACAAACTTGCAATAAGTGTGTTCATCAACCCTTTCCCGCTCAAACCCGGGATTTTATTTTTCTGTGATTTTATACTTGAGAAAACATTGTGGAAGCAATTTCTCCTTTTCCCATAATATTTTCTAGCACATAGAATAGTTTGATTGCAAATTGCATGTATTTTAATTGTCGTCTGCAACCTCTTTGAATTTGGACCAGTCTAAATTTTCAAAAAACAGGAAAGGGTTCATGCAGCTGTTTTAGTTGAAAACCTGAGGCATGGTCAGGTTGTCGTCTATGTCAGCATCGTTTGAAAACTTTGACATTTTGTAATATCTCTGGTATTATTGAACACATTCACACGACACTCAGAATATCAAAAGAGCTGTCTATTACAACAAGGGGGGTAACTCTAAGTGCATTTTTATCTCTCTTGAGCACCAAGTGCTCTAAGTGAGCTATTGTGATTGCCCAACATACAGTGTTGGCTGTTGTGAGTTTTTCAACAATTTCTTAAACATCTGTCAAGGGGAACATCTATCAAGTTTGTTTGAATGATTCCCCTGGGGTCATACATGTGCTCCATCCCAGCACGCCTAATTTTAGATTGAACAAAGTAGGAAAGCTTAAAAGAATCTTTGAAACCAGATGACTGAGAGCTTTGCTATTTTGTATTCAGCACCTGATAGGGGAATCTATCAAGTTTGTTCAAATGATGCCCCTTGGGCCATTTTTGGGCTCCTCCCGGGTGGGCCCCATTTTACATTCAAACAAAGAAGGAAAACTTTAAAATTTTCTTCTCTGAATTTAGATGACAGAGTTTTAATGTTTTGTATGCAGTACCTCCAAGGGGACATCTATAGGCTCTGCCAGGATGTGCCCCATTTTACTTTGAAGCAAAGAAAGAAAATCTTTTTCTCCGAAATGATTTTAGTGTGCATAATCTCATAGGAGACCTCTATCAAGTTTTTTAATATGATACCCTTTGTTCTTATTTGGGCTCCACCTGGGCACACCCTATTTTACATAGAAACACAGAAGGAAAACTTTGATAAAATTCTTCTTCTCTTAAGTGAGAGAGCCTAGAGTATTGATATTTGGTATCTAGAATCTCCAAGTGAATCTGTTCATCTGATACCCTTTGGGTCATACTTGGGCTCTGTCCAGGAACACCCTATTTTACAGAGAAACTAAAAAGGAATATTTTAAAAATCTTCTCTAAAATGAGAAAGCCTAGACAATTGATATTTGGTATGTAAGACCTAGTGAACCTCTTAACTCTTTCCCGTTTTTGGAAATTTTAGACTGGTCCAAATTGAAAGAGGTTGCAGACGACAATGACAACTGGATGCTATTTGAAATGAACCCATCCTATGTGGTAGAAAATATAGTGGAAAAAGGAGAAATTGCTTGTTACAAGCAATTTCTTCTTTTTCCACAATGTTTTCTCAAGTATAAAATCACAGGGACGTTAAATCCGGTGTTTGTACAGGGAAGGGTTAAAGGTTGTTTATGTGATGACCCTAAAGACATTTTTTGGATCTGCCTGAGCACACAATAATTTTATATATAGTAGAAAATCTTAAAAAACCCAACTAACTGTCACCCTATTTCATATTGAAAATAAATAAGGAAATATGCTGCAAAACAAGAACATAGATATGTGGCATGTAGACACCTCAAGTGAACTTTTACAAAATTTGTTCGTAGAATGCCCCGTTAGTCGTACTTTCACCCTTCCTGTTTACATAGGACTCATCCAAAGAACGCATAAACTTATATAGAAACAAAGAAGAAAAATGTTTACAACAAGTCAAAGAATCATTTAACCCACTACCACAAGGTAAAATTTTAGACTGGTCTAAATTCAAGAGAGTTGAAGACGACAAATTAAAGTCAATAGGACTTATGATTTTTTCAACTTCTTGGATAGAAAACTTCGGGTAAAATGAAGAAAATGCTTGTTACAAGCAATTTCCACATTTTGCACAATGTTTTTCCATTTTTTTTTCTTGAGGTGTGTCAAAAAGCGTAACTGTGTGGGAATTGGTTAATATATGGGATTTCCAACTGTTGACTCTCTTTGATATGGACCCTCTGTCTAATACTCCTAAGCTTTATCTCTGGTGAGCGCTATAGGGCCAATGGCCCTCTTGTTTAATGAATTATGCCCCTTTTTCGACTTAAAAATTTTACCCACTATCAAATACTTTCATGTTTTTGTCTTTGATCGCATAAATGAAATATTGCATTCTGTTACTTATCATTGATAAGGATTCTAATTTCTATTTTCAGCAAGAAGAGCTCCCCCTCCTCCCCCGCCAATGTAGCTGGACTATTGAAATAATGGGAGAATGTCATGATGTTTTATTTATCCAGAGCTCCAGATAGGGGGCAGTGATTTCAATTCACACACAATTCTGATTTCTTTACCCTTTCATAGACAACAAGATTTAAGACAGTTCTATATTCAAAGAAGATTCAGACGACAGATATATATACAGTAGATGATATTTTTCAGTGTCTTTTGGTTAGAAAACATTGTGGATAAACAAATTTAGTTTAATTTGAAACATATGGGCCAAATGGGGTAGAAAACATTATGAGGAAAGAAGAAATAGCTTGTTACAAGCATTTTTTTCTTTTCTCACATTGTTTTCCATAACTATATTATTTGACACGTATAAGTGTGTCATTGTGATCGAAGGGGTTGAAATGCAATATTATCTTATCCCTTTCCTGTTTTTCAAAATTTTAGACCTGACTAAATTCAAAGATTTTGCAGGCAAAAATGCAAAGTAGATTTAATTGGAAATATAACCATTCAGTAAGGTAGAAAATACTGCAGAAAAAGAAGAAATTGCTTGTTATAAGCAATTTCTTCTTTTTCTACAATATTTTCTCAATTATAAAATCAAAAGGACATAAAGACCAGAGATTGAAAGGGAAAGGGTAATGTTCCATCACTATTGGCTATTTAGAGCTCTGGTATATCTTGATGCTTTTATATTATGTTCAAAAAGATGTTAATGAATCATAGCAATCTTAATATTAATGATATTTAGTAAATATTTATTGGCCTTTTTTGATATAAAGGGGGTAATTGCAACAAGCCAATTCCTCATTTATGAAAACGTTTTCTACCCAGAAAATTGAAAAAATCTATGATTAAACTTTAAATTGTTGACTGCAACTCATTTTAATTTGGACCAGTCAAAAATTTTACTGTCTGTCATGGTAATGGGTTAAATGTTGGTCATTCAATTTTCTAGCAACAGCAATCCGTTCATCACAAAAACACTAGATGTTTTTCTGTGAATGACTTTTCAGAGATTTCTTATTTTAACCCATTACCAAACAACAAAACTTTAAACTATTCTAAATTCAAAGTTGTTGCAGACATTAAATTATAGTTAATTGAATTTTTTTTTATTTTTTTGCCTTTTGGGGAGAAAGTCATTACCGAAAATGAAGAAATTGCTTGTATGAAGCAATTCCTCTATTTTTCCTATGTTTTCTAAATTTCTTTCTTCTTGTGGGCATCAAAAGCATCACTTGTAAGAATGGGTTAAAGGTTACCCATTGTTAAACTCAGCTGTGTGCAACATCTTTTAACCCCATAACCAGAAAGCAAATTTTAGACTGGTCCAAATTGAAAGGAGTTACAGACAACAATTTAAAGTTTATGAAACTTAAGATTTTTTCAACTTTTTGGGTAGAAAACATTGTGTATAATGAAGAAATTGCTTGTAATTTTCCACAATCGTTTTTTAAGCTTTTTTTTGGGGGGGGGGCCTCCAAAAGTGTCTTTGTGATGGAATGGGTTAAGTAAGGCTCATTAACAATCAATCAACAAAGCATCTTGTAAACTGCTGATATGGTCATCTTTAGATTTCGTGAGGTGAAAAGGAATGAGCAAGTTATGTTAATTATTTTTTCAAATGATAGATGGTTAGCCTGCTACAGGTGTCCCTTTTCTCACAATTTTCTCATGAACAAATTTGTTCTCCTGGCTTAGATAGGATGTTGGTCCTTTAATCCCATTACCTGACAACACAATTTTAGACTATCCCAAATAGAAAAGATCTGCAGACGACAATTCAAAGTTTATGAAACTTATGATTTTTTCGACTTTCCGGGTAGAAAACATGGTGTAAAATGAATTTCATCATTTTCCACAATGTTTTCAAAAGATTTTTTTCTTTGGGGGTGTAAAAAGGAGGACTTATGTGGGAATGGATTAATGGGTAAAATATATCACTGTCAACCCCTGACATTGTGCTATTACCAAATGAAAAAAATATAGTCTCAAATTCAAATTGATAGAATTCTAAATATATATTTTTTGTCCAAGTAAAAAACATTATGATTGTTGCAAATTTCTTCATATTTCTTCAATGTTCTCTTGAACATTCTTGAAATACTGCAGGATCCAGGCAGCAAAATTTCAGACTTGTCCAGATTGAAAGGTGTCGCAGACGACAATTAAAAAGTATGGATTTTTCAGATTATCAACTCTCTGGGTAGAAAATATTGTGGAAATTAAAGAAATTGCTTGTCACAAGCAATTTCTTCATTTTACACAACATTGTCTCAATTGTTTTTCGTGAGGGGCATGAGAAAGTATCATTGTGTGGTCATGTGTGAGGTTTAAATAATGTTCAGTTTCAGATGATAGGCTGTAATTATTTCAATCAATTGATGAGATATTCATGATTATCCTGTAGTTCAACATAATTTGACTGATCGCTGGCCTGTCTCACCTGTTCAAACCCTCTGACTTTGATAAGAAGTTATGCATCAATTTTCAATGGCAATATCAAAGTCATCATAAAAACAAAAGGATCCACATAAATGTCGGAGTTTGAAGTTCACTTCTGGTTCAAATGAATTGATTGGTCAATTGATACTTTGGTTGTCAGCTGTAATTGGTCAATTGAAAACAAAGAATCAGATGTGCATATTTTAAGGAGGGTAACTTAATTTCAAACTGGCCTTCATGTTAAATGTGATATTTTGTATAACCCTGCAAATCAATGTTCTCAGGGGTATACTGGTTTTGGCTTGTCTGTCTGTCCATCTGAGTTCAAAAATTCAAGTAATTTTGTGTCACCAATTCCTCCTACAATTTTGCTTCAAAAGTGATAAGACCTACATACACTAGTTTTGCAATAAAGCTTTTTTTTGAAGTCTTAATTCGTACTTGCAAAAGAAAATCTCCCTTTAACCCTTTCCTGATCAATCCCTTTTTACGTCCCTGTGAATTTACAATGGAGAAAATATTGTAGAAGAAATTGCTTGTAACAAGCAATTTCTTTTTTCCACAATATTCACTACCCTACTGAATGGATATTTTTCAAATTAAATCCATATTAGATTTTCGTCTACAAAACCTTTGAATTTAGACAGGTCTAAAGTTTTGCAAAACAGGAAAGGGTTAAACTTTAAACACTTTCCCAATTTTAGATGTATACTAATTTTTTTCACAAACTCTTCCTACTGTTTTCTCAAGCAAGGGGTATAAAGTCATCTCCTGTGACAAGTTCTAGTTTGTACATTTTTGATTGATTAATATTCTATGTAATTGATTTATGTTTAATAAATCAAGTTATGTGATATAAATGAAGTGTGACTGTCAAATGGAGTCATTGTGCATATCTAATATTTGTCATGTGTCCTGTTTAGATAAATGGTACCATCTGGTATTTTCAGGGTAGATTCAAATGTTTTGTAAATGCCAAGAAATACCTACTTTCTCTGCAACATGCTTGATATATGAAAATATGGAAAATTGCTTGTAACAAGCAATTATTTCATCTATCAAATTGTTTTCATTACCCCTTTTCTTTAGTATAGTTTGAAAGCAAGATTGTGTTGGAAAAGGTTAGATTGTCTCTGCTAGTGCATTGTCATTCATTGACCTTGGATGGCCAATATATGTACCTTGTTCCAGTAATTTCTTTATTCTCTACAATATTTTCTACCAAAAGGGATAATGATTATTAAAGTTCACAAACTTAAAATTGTTGATTGCTACTTCTTTGGATTTGGGCCGTACTAAATTTTTTTTTCAGTGAAAAAGGTTTAAAGACAGTAATTTTTGTACTGGATGCTAAATGTTCAAAAAGTTGGAGTAGCTAAGCATAAATGATTAAATGATTATTATTAATTTAAATCATTAATTGATTTTGTATGGTAAATTTCAGTGTTTTTAGCTCACCTGAGCACGTAGTGCTCAAGTGAGCTATTGTGATCCCCTTTTGTCCAACATCTGTGCGTTGTGCGTAGTCCGTCAACAATTTCTTTAAATGACATCTCCTCCCAAACCACTGGGCCAATTTGAAAAAAATTGGCAGAAATGTTGCTTAGGTGGTCCCCTTCAAAAATAGCTAAAAGAATTGAAATCTGTTAATAACTGGTTGCCATGGCAACAAAAGTGAAATTTTAAAATAATCTTTAAAATTCTTCTCCTCCTGACCCAGAAGGCATAGAGCCTTGATATTTTGCATGAAGCATCAGTATATTGACCTCTTTCAAAAAAGCTAAAACCATGAACCTCGGGTCCCCAGGGGCTGAGCCCCAGGGGGTTGGGTTTATAAAGAAATAAAGAACAATTTTTTAATGACATCCCCTCCCAATTCACAGGGCCGATTTAAAACAAATTTGGCAGAAATGTTGCTTAGGTGGTCCCCTTCAAAAATAGCTAAAAGAATTGAAATCTGTTAATAACTCTGGTTACCATGGCAACAAAAGTGAAATTTTAAAATAATCTTTAAAATTCTTCTCCTCCTGACCCAGAAGGCGTAGAGCCTGATATTTTGCATGAAGCATCAGTATATTGACCTCTTTCAAAATAGCTAAAATCATGAACCTCGGGTCCCCAGGGGCAGAGCCCCAGGGGTTGGGTTTATATAGAAATAAAGAACAATTTTTTAAATGACATCCCCTCCCAAACCACTGGGCTGCTTTAAACCAAATTTGGCAGAAATGTTGCTTAGGTGGTCCCCTTCAAAAATAGCTAAAAGAATTGAAATCCGTTAAAAACTCAGGTTGCCCTGGCAACAAAATTGAAATTTTAAAATAATCTTTAAAAATCTTCTCCTCCTGACCCAGAAGGCGTAGAGCCTTGATATTTTGCACAAAGCATCAGTATATTGACCTCTTTCAAAATAGCTAAAATCATGATCCTCGGGTCCCGGGGGGGGGGGTATATAGAAAGAAAGGTTTATAAAGAAATAAAGAACAATTTTTTAAATGATATCCCCTCCAAATTCACAGGGCCAATTTGAACCGAATTTTGCAGAAATGTTCCTTAGGTGGTCCCCGTTAAAATTAGGTAAAAGAATTGAAATCCATTTAAAACTCTGGTTGCCAATGCAACAAAAGTGAAATTTCAAAATAATCTTTAAGAATCTTCTCCTCCTGACCCAGAAGGTGTAGAGCCTTGATATTTTGCATAGAGCATCAGTATATAGATCTCTTGCAAAATAGCTAAAATCATGATCCTCGGGTCTTCAGGGGCGGACCCAGGGGGGGGGTATAGGCATGAAGCATCAGTTCACAGACTTCTTTCTTATTTCTGAAATTATAACCAATGGAAAAAGTTTTTTCCTTCTTTCCAATTAGCACTTAATCCTTGGAATTTGTAATTTAGACTTTTGGATCCCCAGGTTCATAGTCTTTATATGTAATTGTAGGCTTGTAGCCCACTTGTTTCATAATCCTAACCTTAACATGAAATTAGACTGTTGAAAGAAAAAGAGCCTTTATCTCAGGTGAGCACCCCAGGGCCAACGGTCCTCTTGTTATACTATATTTTTTGTTGAGATTTTGTTTGCAAAGACAGTAACTTGGTGTTTTTTGTTCATATATTACTGGTTCAGCACGAAACAGTTTAACTTCCTATATGTTTATAGGCAGTTACAAATGTTTTGCGCTGAACCAACAATATATCCTTGTTCAGATGCCCTGAATGTGTGTCTGCTGTGACTGTGCAATTTTGTACTTGTTCAAACTGATCTACTGTATGTGTGTCAAATTAGAATCAAATTTGTGTCAGGTGTCAATCAGAGGCTTTCAATCAAGATTTAATTAAGGGGACTCTCTCTGATAAAGATTTATTTGGGTAGGTTTTGATGACAAGAGAAGTATCAAGCAATTTTCTTTTTAGCTCACCTGAGTTAAAAGTGCGAGGAAGCAATGGCTAATTTTCCCACATAGCTTTCCAACATTTCCAACATTTCTCCTGGTTGTTAAAGCAATTTCAATGTTTTCTACAATGTTTTCTATCCAGAAAGTTGAAATTTTTTAAATTTTCATAACCTTTTAATTGTCTGCAACTCCTTTCTATATAGTCTAAAATTTTGCCAACTGGTAACTAGTAAATTAAGTGTTTGTCATTCATGCTTTCATTTTATAAGAAAACATATTACTTGTTAATTATTGGATATCTTTTCTGATTCTTTAATTACAAAATGTAGAATCTTTTCTGATATTAAAATATATAGGTGCAACTATCAAAGATTGTTCTTTTGACTGTTTTCAACCCAGTTTTTCATTTGCAATAGATTCTATCCATTCGAACATCTTATTGTTTGAAAAGCATTTGTGATTTATGAAGCATGCTTGTTGGTTTCGCCATTTATAGCTCTACTGGCAGAAAGCCATGGGGCTATTGTCATGGCATGGTGTCCGTCTGTTAATTTTTACTTTAAAAATCTTCTCCTCAGAAAAAAGCCAATAAAAAAACCGTACAGAATCCAACAAAATTTTGCATGAATAATCCTTGGATGACCCTTTATTAGATTCCTTTAAAAAAAATTATCGGATGAATAATACAGCTTTAATGGGCGGGGCTAATTTCCATATATGGTGGAAGCTTTGAAATATTCTTCTCAGAAACCAATAGATTGATTTCAACCAAATTTTTTGCAGGAATTTTCCTTTGGAGACCCTTAATCAGATTTCTTGATTGCATGAAAAATATGGGGTTTTTTGGGGGGGAGGGGGGAGGCTAATACCCTTATATGGAATGTATTCTGAAAACTTAGTAATTTCAACCAAATCTCACAAGAATGATCCCCAGGTGACTTTTTCAGATTCCTTTATATAATTTTGATGATTTGAAAAATATGACTTATTGTCATGGTTTATTAGCTCTACTGGCTGAAATCAAGTGTTTTTAGCTCTACTGGCCGAAGGTCACTAGAGCTATTGGGATGGCTTTTTCCCATCCGGCGTCCGTCCGTTAAACTTTTCCATGTAAACACTCTAGAGTCCACAGTTTTCATCGGGTTCCCTTCAAACTTTCACAGAATGATTGTACTATCATAAGGAACGTTCCTTTGGAAAGTGGGTCAGATCCATCAAGAAACATTGGAAAAGGGGCCTAATTAAAATTTGATTAAAAAATCCTCATTAACACTCTAGAGTCAACAGTTTTCATCAGATTCTATTCAAACTTTCACAGAATGATTGTACCAACATAAGGATCGTTCCTTTCAAAATTTTGTATGATCTGTCTAGAAATGTGGGAAAAGGGGCCTAATGAAAATTTCATTAAAAATTCAATAAAAAATCCTTGTTAACACTCTAGTAGCCACAGTTTTCATCGGATTCTCCTCAAACTTTCTCAGAATGATTGTACCATCATAAAGATCATTCCTTTCGAAATTGGGTATGAGCCGTCAAGAAACACAGGAAAAGGGGGCTTATTAAAATTTAATTAAAAAATCCTCGTTAACACTCTAGAGTCCACAGTTTTCATCAAATTGTATTCAAACTTTCACAGAATGATTGTACAATCATAAGCAGGGCTCTGGAAATTTGGAAATCTAAATCGGTCCGGGACATTCCCCCCCCCCCCCCCCCCCGCCGGCAAAACCGACACACACACCCTGGTACGCCGACAAAAACAAATACCCTGCCTTTTTCACCTTTGTGTACGCAAAAGGATTCGTCATTCATTCAGTAGTTGCCTTCTCTAGGAAAATTCAATTAAAAAAATCTTAATTAATGCTTGTAAGTCCACAGATTTCATGGGGTTGTCTTTATACTCAAACAGAATAATTATACTTTTGTAAATAGCGTTCCCTTTGGAATTGGTTCAGATCCATCATGTAACATGGGAAAAGGGGCTATATGAAAATTCAATTAATAAAATCCTGTTAACACAATGAAGCCCACAGCTTTGATCAGATTTTGTTGAAACTTTCACAGAATGATTGGAAGGTCATAACGATCATTCTTTTCATAACAGGATTTGAACTGTCAAGAAACACAGGAAAAGGGGCCTTATGGAAATTTCATTTGTAAATCCTTGTTACCAAGTCCAGAGCTTTCAATGAATTTTCTTCAAACATTCACAGAATAATTTTACAATAATAATTATTGTTGATGTTCGCATTAGACCTGATCCATCAAGTATCACAGGAAAAGGAGCATTATGAAATTTAATTTTAAAATCCTTGTACCACAATTAAGTCAACAGTTTTCATCAGATTCTGTTTAAACTTTCACAGAATGAATGTTACATCATGAGGATTCTTTCTTTTCAAATTAGGTGTGATCTGTCTACTATCATGGGAAAAGGGGCCTTTTGAGAATTTTATCTATAATCCTTGTAACCAAGTCCAGAGCTTTCATTGGATTTTCTTCAAACTTTAAAACAAAATTATTGTACAATAATCACGATTGTTGATGCTGCCATGAGACCTGATCCTTCAAGTATCTCAGGAAAAGGAGACTTATGAAATTTTAATGCCCAAGCATTGATAGTTCGGGGGCAGATTGTTTTACCGGTGTCCGTCTGTCTGTCCATCTGTCTGTCTGCAAAACTTAACCTACCAACTAAACATTATCCTATAACTTCATCCCTTATCAAGTCACAATATTAATATTTGGTATGTAGATAGGTCTCAACTAGGCGCGACTGGGGAAGGTCATTTTATCAAGGTCAAGGTCTAAATTTAACCCTTTTCCCTAATACAAAGAAAAAAAAAACAATAAAAATCACCCGTTTCTAAAGAATTCCTGTTTTGGGTGCATGGTGTTTCACAAACACATCTTGTATTTTAAAATCTTTACACCAAGATAAAGTCCGCAGTTTTCATGGGATTCTGTTCAAACTTTCACAGAATATTTGTACCATCATTAGGATTGTTTCATTTCAAATTGGGCCTGATCTGTCTAGTATCATAGGAAAAGGGGCCGTATAAAAAATTATTACCAAATCCTCATTAACACAAGAATGTCCTCAGTCTTTATCAGAATCTCTTCAACCTTCAATAGAATGATTGGACCATCATTTTGATTGTTCCTTTGTAAATTGGGTCTGATTGGTTGAGTGACACAAGAAAAGGGGCCTGATGAAAATATTTTTACAAAAACATCATTATCACGATATCCTCATTAACACAAGAATGTCTTCAGTCTTTATCAGAATCTCTTCAACCTTCAATAGAATGATTGGACCATAATTTTGATTGTTCCTTTGTAAATTGGGTTTGATTGGTTGAGTGACACAAAAAATGGGGCCTGATGAAAATATCTCTACAAAAACATCATTATCACGATATCCTCATTAACATAAGAATGTCTTCAGTCTTTATCAGAATCTCTTCAACCTTTAATAGAATGATCATACCATCATTCGGATTGTTCCTTTGTAAATTGGGTCTGAATAGTAGACACAAGAAAAGGGGCCTGATGAAAATATCTTTACAAAAACATCATTATCTCAATAAAGTCCTCAGTCTTTACCATTTTCTTCAAACTATTTATCATTAGGATTGTTCCTTTGTACATTGGGTCTGAATTGTTAAGTTTCACGAGAAAAAGGGCCCTATGAAAATTTTATTACAAAAAATTCTTGACACAATTTAGTCCACTGTTTTCATTGATTATCTTTAACTTTTACAAAATGATTGTACTTTCATTAGAATTGTTCCTTTTGAAATTTGGTTTGTTCTGAAAAGTATCGTGGGAAAAGGGGCCCCACAAAGATTTCACTTAATACTCATAAACACAATAAATTCCAAAGATTACACAGTTTGATCGTACCATCATTACAATTGTTGATTTTGACAGTGAATCTGATTATGGCAAGTGTCACATAAAAGGGGCCTTATAAAAAACTTTCTTCAATATTCTAGTTAACCCAATGATGTCCCTTGATTTCATCGGATTCACTTCAAAATTTCACAGAATGATTGTACAATCACTTATATGGGTAAACTGGGTACAATCCATCAAGTATCATGTAAAACAAGAGAACCATGATGTTCTTATATCGCTCCCCTGAGTATGACTTCCCAAGGCTTTATGATATAATATTCAAAATATCAAAGCCCTACACCTAATCATTTTGGAGAACAAGATTTTTTAAAGATTTTCTCCTTTAATCATAGGTATAGTGAAAACCAAACCATGTTGAGCTATTTCAAGAGTACGGTAATTCTTTGAAGTAATAAAGTAGAGGGTCAATAGGCATTAATACATACCAAATATCCCAGCTCTAGGCCTAATGGTTTAGAAGGAGAACATTTTCTATGATATCCTTCTTTAATCCTTTCTGGGATTGCAGAGAAAAAGTATTATTTTCAGAATACAGTGATTCTATGAATTATTTTAGTACAGGGTCAATAGGTATCATTACACATCAAATATCAAAGCTCTCGGCCTTATCGTTTGGGAGAAGAAGATTTTTCAAGATTTCCTTTTTTAAATCTATGTAAAAACAGGGATCGAACAGAAAAGGGCTAATTTTCAGAAAACAGTAATTCTTTGAAGTATTTTGGTAGAGGGTCAAAGGATGATGATTTGTACTGAATTCCAAAGCCTTAGACCTTATGGTTTGGGAGAAGAAGATTTTTAAATATTACCAACTTTATTTCTATGTAACATCAAGGATCGCACAGAAAAGGGCTAATTTTCGAAATACGATAATTCTTTCAAGTATTTTGGTAGAGGGTCAATAGATGATGACTTATACCAAATATCAAAGCTCTAGGCTTTATGGTTTTTGAGAAGAAGATTTTTTAAGTTTTCCTTCTTTATTTCAATGTAAAATCAGGGATCGCACAGAAAAGGGCTAATCTCGAAATACGACAATTCTTTCAAGTATTTTGGTAGAGGGTCAATGGATGATGATTTATACCATATATCAAAGCTGTAGGCCTTATGGTTTTTGGAGAAGAAGATTTTTAAAGTTTTCCTTCTTTATTTCTGTGTAAAACCAGGGAATGCAAAGAAAAGAGCTAATTTTCAGAATACGATAATTCTTACAAGTATTTTTATAGATGGTCAATCGATGATGATTTATACCAAATGTCAAAGCTGTAGGCCGTATGGTTTGGGAGAAGAAGATTTATAAAGTTTTCCTTCTTTATTTCTTTTTAAATCACGGATTGGACAGAAAAGGGCTAATTATCAGAATACAATAATTCTTTCAAGTATTTTGATAGAGGCTCAATGGTTGATGATTTATACCAAATGTCAAAGCTGTAGGCCTTATGGTTTGGGAGAAGAAGATTTATAAAGTTTTCCTTTTTTATTTCATTGTTAAATCAGGGATCGCACAGAAAAGGGCTTTCTCTCAGAATACGGTAATTCTTTGGTGTATTTTGGTAGAGAGTCAATAGATGATGATTTGTACCAAATATCGACGCTCTAGGCCTTACGGCTTTTGAGGAAAATATTTTTTAAGTTTTCCTTCTTTATTTTTTTATGTAAAACCAGGGATCGCACAGAAAAGGGCTAATTTTCATAATACGGTATTTCAATGAAGTATTTTGGTAAAATGGCCAATAGATGGTGATTTGTACCAAATACCAAAGCTCTAGGCCTTACGGCTTCGGATGAGAATATTTTTTAAGTTTTTTCACTCTGTTGCCATGGCAACCAGAGTTCTTCATGGATTTCGATTCTTTGATGTAATTTGAAAGAACATGAACTTAGGATCATTTCTGTGAAGTTTGGTTGAAAATCCATGGTGAGTTTATGAGGAGAAACTTTTTTTGTAATTGTGAACGGACGGACGCCGGACGATGACTGATCACAATAGCTCACCTAAAAGGGGCCATCTTATTTTTTTATTTATTTTTTTTCTATATTTTAGTTAACACAATAAAGTCTCCGTATTTCATCGGATTCACTTTAAACTTTCACAGAATTATAAAACCAACAGTAAAATATCACGGGAAAAGGTGCCTTAAGAAATTGATTTTAATATCCTTGTTAAAACAATAAAGTCAACAGATTTATAGTATTCTCTTCAAAGATGCATGAATAATTGTGGCGTTTGAAACACAGGAAAATGGGCCTTGAGGATTGTTGCTCAAAATAATAAAGGGGATAAAGTTCAAAATGTGATAACCAGTGGAGCGTCTTAGGCCCTCATGGGCCTCTTGTTTTAAAATAAATCACTGTACACCAAATATTGACATTAGCCACGACCACAAAAGTCATGTTTTCAACCAATCAAAAATAATTGATGGATCTGAAAAAGAGTCACTGAGGGATCACTCCAGTGAAATTTGGTTGAAATCCATCAATTGTTTTCTGAGAAAAAAAAAGCAAAGGATTTTACCGTATCTGGAAATTAGCCCAGCCCATTTAACCCTTTCCTGTTCAATCCCTGGTTTTTACGTACCTGTGATTTTATAACTGGGAAAACAATGTAGAAAAAGAAATTGCTTGTAAAACGCAATTTCTTCTTTTTCCACAATATTCTCATTCCTAATAAATGGTTATTTTTTCACACTAAATCCATTTTAAATTTTAGTATGCAAGACCTTTGAATTTGGATAGGTCTAAAAAATTTTCAAAACAGGAAAGGGTTAAGCCATGCTTAATTGTCAATTCTTAAGGAATCTGATAAAGGGTCATCTTAGGATCATATTTGGTTGAAACCAATTCACTGGTTTCTGGGAGGAGGATTTTAAAAACTTGCACCATACATGGAAATTGGCTCCCCAATTAAAGCAATGTTTTTCATCCGATCAATATTCTTCGAAGGAATCTGATAAAGGGTCACCCAATGATCATTCCTGTAAAATTTGGTTGAAATCAAACTGGTTTCAAAGAAAAATGCTTTTAGATTTCTCACCATATATGGAAATTAACCCCGTCCATTTAGGCCATGTTAGTCATCAGTTATAATTATTTGAAGAATTCAGATAAAAATGCCACGTGCACACGCAATATTTGGCCTCTAGTCCTTTGGTTCCGGAAATCGTGGTAAAATGGTTAAGAGTATGGTGGAAGTTTGGGTTTGAACCTTTCTCTGCCGCTATAACTGGGACTTGTCTCAAACTTGGCACAAAGGTAGGCATTCGAGATCCGTGGGCATTTGCGCAATATCAGGCACGCATGTGCTTTGGTTCTGGGAAAAAGAGCGATCCTTTTCCGGGGTAAAATGAATATATTTACAGAGTGGTAGAGCGAGGTTGAAGCGTGGGTTTAAACCTTTGTCTGGTGCTTTGAGTAGTACTCATTTCAAACTTGGCAAGGAGGTAGACATTAGCACCCCCTACGCGCATGCGAAATATTAGGTCCGCAGGTGCTTTGGTTCCAGAATAAATGTCTATCCTAGTTCGGGGTAAAATGCATGTAATTAAAGATTTTTAAAGCGTAGTTGAAGGGTAAGTTTGGGTTTGGACCTTTCTCTGGTGCTGTAATTAACAATCACTTCAAACTTGGCACGGAGGGAAACGTGAGGTACCTATTTGCATACACAATATCAAGCCCATAGGTGCTTTGGTTCCTGAAAAAAGTGCGATACTAATTTGGGGTAAAATAGTAAAGAGCATGGTGAAAGTATGTATTTGCGTTTTGAACTTTCTCTGTCGCTTTAACTCGGTCGCGCCCCAAAATTTACACGGAGGTAGGCATTCGGGGTTCCTACGAGCAGGCGAAATATCAGGTCCGCTTTGGTCTTGGAAAAAAGGTGAGATCCTGGATCATGGTCGAAGGGCGGGTTTGGCCCTTTCTCTGGCGCTGTAATTAGCACTCAATTCAAACTTGGCACGGGGGTAGGCATTTGGGGCCCCTACACGCACTTTAAATTTTTGTCTGCAACACCTTTGAATTTGGACAGGTCTAAAATTTAACAAAACAGTATTTAATTGATTGAGTGGGATTTAATGCATCTTTTAACAGTATTTCAGTCATATCTAGGCGGCTGAAGCACCTAAAATTGGATTCCTGGTATTTCTCAAACCAGTACTACCACTATATCCTTTTCTA
Source organism: Fragum fragum (assembly GCA_946902895.1). Taxonomy (NCBI): domain Eukaryota; kingdom Metazoa; phylum Mollusca; class Bivalvia; order Cardiida; family Cardiidae; genus Fragum; species Fragum fragum. The sequence continues at coordinate 47,804,948 of OX336377.1, read as the reverse complement.
GCCTCCAATTGCTATCCCACTTAGGTTTACAAAATTCACCCATTGGTGAGAGACAAATGTCGGAAAGGATATGTCCTTCTGCCGACAAAACAGGAAACAGCAAAATCTGTGGCATATACAGAGTCTAAACATATTTTAAGCTCCACTGGCTGAAAGCCTGAGAGCTATTGTCCTCGCACAGTATGTTTTACTTTAAAAAATTTCTCCTCAGAAAGTACTGAACAGAATTCAACTAAATTACACAGAAATGATCCTTTGGTGACCCTTTATTCCTTCAAAGAATTTTGATCGGATTAAAAACGTGGTTTTAATAGGCAGTGCTAATTTCCTGAAATTTCCTGAAAGCTTTAAAAATCTTCTAAGAAACCAGAGCATAGATTTCAACCAAGGTTTTAGGATGGGCAGAGCAAAATTGACATCACGCAATTACAAAAGCTCACCTTAAGCAAGTCGTGCTCTGGTGAGCTAAAACTTGAGTATGCAGGATTATGGATCTAGTGCCCTGCACCTCTCAGTGAGATCAATGTTACCATATTGATAGCAAGAATTCTATCTGAGATATGCTCCACTTACTGGTAACACATATCCAGACAAATCAGATTTAAAATCTTTGTTCTTTTTGTATTGAAAACTTTTGGATAATGAAGAAATTGCTTGTAGCAAGCAATTTCTTCATTTTCCACATTGTTTTCCAGAGCTCTTTTTTAAAGGGGTGTAAAAAAGCATAAATAACTCTTTCCCCTATTTTGAAATTGAATTGTTTCAAATTGAAAGAGGTTGCAGACGACAATGAAAATTGAATGCAATTTGAAATGAGTAATTGCTTTTTCCTTCTCTATTCTTTTTGAAGTACAAAATTACAGATACATTAAACCCATAACTTGTACAGAAAACGGTAAAGTCAGAATGGGTTAAGATAAGCAGAAAGAAAATAACCAAACACTATTGGAAAGAGAGAATTATACAATATAGATCTTATATACTTCAAGTTTCCTTTGTCACTACCTATCACTTAATATATGCAGCCTTTCCCGTTTTTTTTTCAATTTTAGACTGGTCTAAATTCAAGCGTTTTGCAGGAGACAATTTAAAGTTGAATGTATTAGAAACATATTCATTCAGTAGGGTAGAAAATATTTTGGCAAAAGAAAAAAAATTGCTTGTTACAAGCAATTCCTTCTTTGTAAACAACCTTTTCTCAAGTATAAAAATACAGGGACTAAAAAACAGGGATAAAACAGGAAATGTTTAATATTTCATTTTGATAACTACTACACTATCTGTGTTATCCTCAGACAAAAAATAAGTAAAAAACAAACTTGAAAAAATGTTTTAATCCCAGATAACAAGACAAAAACAATTTAATCTATAAAAATAGAAAAATAAAACCTAAATCGTTCAAATGTTAAATGAAAGTTGAAGGTGTTCATAAACTTGCGTAATATTTTTGGAAAGCATTTTCAAGCAACAATAATTTAAGTTTTAGTTTCGTATTTCAGAAACAAGCGTTCTGATTGGTCGAAAAAATTTTATTCATAACTCGATGAACAAAATTTTGAGCATGCAGCGATTTTGTATGCTTCTGCTCAATATAGACCCATACAAAAAGTATCAAAATTTTTAAAGCTTTTGTTTTTTCGCCCGATGCCATTAGTTATAAGAAATGAAGAGAATATTGTTTTGTTTTCATGGAGTTATGAACTGAAAAACCTAATCACACAATGAATGAATCCGCTTCGCATTTTCATACAGTGTGATTAGGTTTTTCGGTTCATACCTCCATGAAAACAAAAAAATATTCTCTTCATCTCTTAATTTAACCATCACAAAACTTTTTCATTTGTACTCATGGAAATCATCAATTGAGCAGATGAAGCTGTTAACCCATTACCAGACGGCAAAATTTTAGACCAGCCCAAATTGAAAGGTGAAAACCTTTAGACTGGCCGAAATTGAAAGGTGAAAATCTTTAGACTGGCCCTAATTGAAAGGTGAAAATCTTTAGACTGGCCCAAATTGAAAGGTGAAAATCTTTAGACTGGCCCAAATTGAAAGGTGAAAATCTTTAGACTGGCCCAAATTGATAGGAGTTGCAGACGACAATTAAAAGTTTATGACATTTTAGATTTTTCTACTGTTGCTGCAAGCAATCTCTAAAATCTTCATTTTGCACAATCTTTCCCAATGGTTTTGTCTGGAGGGGTATCAAAAAGCGATATTGTGTGGGAATGAGTTAAATGTACCTCATGACCGCCAACAGAACAAACATGGTGAAAAAGGGAGAACTAGTTTGTAACAAATAATATCTTATTTCCCAAAAATAATGTCTTCATAACAATATTCTTCTTTCTTAATTAAAATAAAGGATAGAATGAATTATGGGTTAATCCATTCCCATACAAGCCATCAATTTTTATAAACTTTGGAGAACATTGGAAGAAATTACCTGAGTAGTTTCTTCATTTCCAACATTTTCTATTACCAAAGACTCTAAAGTCTATCATCTTAAATTCGTCATCAACCAGCATTTATATTTTGGACTAATCTTAAGTTTGCGGAACGGTTAAGATATGGGCTGCACTCTGTAAAAAGTACATGTATTTGTTCTTCACAAAAATTGTCCAATTACTTCTTAAACTTCAAAAATACAGCTTCAATAAAACAATATTAAGAATATTGGGACTTGAGAATTTTTAAACTTATTGGGTAGAATTCATTGAATGAAATGAAGAAATTTCTTGTTAAAGTTTTTCTTGAGTGGCGTCTAAAAGCATCACTGTATAGGAATTGTTTTGGAAGTAAAGGGACAATGTGTATGTACTATTAAAACTATATAAACTTTATGAAAATGTGTATATTAGTTCTTCCTGGTTTCAAGGAGTTTTTTGTTGTTGATCAGTCAATCTTTGAAGTTTGTGGATTTACACCATATTCTTTTCTCTTCATTAATGTGTATCCATCATCTATGATGAAACTGAAAAATAAAACCAGATGTACTTTAAGAAGCACAATGATCAATCACTGGTCCCGCCCATTTCTTCAGTTGACCATGTCCATTGCCTCAAACAGGAAGTCCCGCTTTGATTTTTAGAGGTGTCATTTCGCAAAATTTATGGCCAGTAGCATGCAACAACAAGGTGGCAAATTGTCACAAGATATGCCCGTCACACTGCTGGATGTTGAGTGGGAAGGAGGTTAAAATTTAAGTCTAAATTCAAGAAAGGGTAACAATTCATAATGATAAATTATGGTTCTGGTGTTTTTTCTTATTATCATGAGGTTTTGAAAACCATAGGCTGTTAAACTATAAGAGATTTTAACCCTTTCCTGGTTATTCCCTGGTTTTTACGTTCCTGTAAGTTTATGATTGAGAAAACTTTTTGAAAAAAGAAGAAATTGCCTGTAAGCAAGCAATTTCTTCTTATACCACAATATTTTCTATCCTTATAAATGATTATTTTTCAATTAAAATCAACTTTGAATTTTTCGTCTGCAAAACCTTTGAATTTGGACAGGTCGATAATTTGCAAAACAGGAAAGGGTTAAAAAAATATATGTTCCTTGGTGATATCTATCCATCCATAGAGTTTCAGGATGATAGCTGTTATACTTTCAAAGATATGCTCCACACAAAATCCAAGTATGAAAAACAACAACGGGAAATAACTCAAAAAATAGGCAATAAAGAGTTATGGTTCTTGTACACTGCACTTCCCCTTGATGATATCTATCCACCCATAATGTTTCATGATCATAGCAATTATACGCTCCAGACAAAATCCAAGTATTAACCAAGATGTGTTTGTGAAACACAATGCCCCCGCAACAGGACTAAACATTTGATCTTGGTATGTGACCTTGACCTTATCACATGAACTTGACATGAGGAGATGCGTTTTATGGAGATATATCATCATGCCAAATACAAGCATTGTGGCAATGTTTAGTTTTTAGGTTGAGTTTTGCAAACAGCCAGACAGACAGAGAGGTGGCCAAGGGTAAAACAATATGCCCCCAATCTTTCAGTGAGGAGGCATAAAAACAACAAAGGAAATTAAAATAGGCAAGGTAGAGTTACTGTTCTTGTGCATAGTACTTCCACTTAATAATATTTACCCATACATAAAGTTTCATGATCATAGCTATTAAACTTTCAGAGATATGCACCAAACAAAATCCAAGTATGAAAAAAAAACAAATGGGAATAACTGAGAAAATAGGCAAGGTAGAGTTACGGTTCTTGTGCAATGTGCTTCACATTGATGATATTACCCTAAATGATTCTTGATCATAGCTATGATACTTTCAGAGACATGCTCTGAACAAAATCCAAATATGAAAAACAATAAAGGGGAATAAGTCGAACAAGAGGACCATGATGGTCATATATCGCTCCCCTGTGTATGATGGTTTTTGGTTTTATGATATATGCAAATAAGCAAAGCCCTAAAACTAATTATTTTTGAGAAGAAGATTTTTTTTTAAAGATTTTCTCCTTTAATCCTAGGTATAGTGAAGATCCAACCATATTGAGCTAATTTCAAGAGTACGGTAATTCTTTGAAGTACTAAAGTAGAGGTTCAATAGGCATTAATACATACCAAATATAAAAGCTCTAGCCCTAATGGTTTAGAAGGAGAACATTTTCTATGATATCCTTCTTTATTCCTTTCTGAGATTGCACAGAAAAGGGCTTATTTTCAGAATACAGTAATTCTATTCAGTATTTTAATACAGGGTCAATAGGTTTCATTACACACCAAATATCAAAGCTCTAGGCCTTATGGTTAGGGAGAAGAAAATTTTCGAAGATATCCTTCTTTATTTCTATATAAAATCAGGGATGGTACAGAAAAGGGCTAATTTTCAGAATACGGTGATTCTTTGAAGAATTTTGGTAGAGGGTCAATAGATGATGCTTTATACCAAATATCAAAGGTCTAGGCTTAATGGTTGGGGAGGAGAAGATTTTTGAGTTTTTACTCTGTTGCCATGGCAACCAAAGTTCATGGATTTCAATTCTTTGAAGTATTTTGAAAGAGCATGACCTAAGGATCAATTCTATGAAGTTCGGTTGAAATTTAGTGGTTAGTTTAGGAGGAAAAGATTTTTTTTTTAATTGTGAACAGATGGAGGCCATACGATGACAGATCACAATAGCTCACCCAGAGCACTACATGCTCAGGCGAGCTAAAATAGGCAAGGTAGAGTTACGGTTTGTGCATTTCACTTCCCCTTGATGATATCTATCCACCCATAAAGTTTCATGATCATAGCTATCATACTTTCAGAGAAATACTCCGGACAAAATCCAAGTGTGAACAAGAGCCATGTCGTACTAGGCAATCCCCTGCCGTCAAAGCTTGATAGTAAACTGAAGCCAGTTAGATTTAGGCTTCTTGTGCACTGCCATTCTTCTAAATTAGTTCCATAATAGCTATTATCCTTTCAGAGATATGCTCTGGACAAAATCTAAGTCTAAAGAACAACCAAGGGCAATAACTTAAAATTATCAAGCAAGAGTTATGGTACTTGTGCACTGCAATTCTCCTCAAAAAGATCTATCTACCTATGAAGTTTCAAGTTAATAACTATTATACTTTCAGAGAAATGCTCAGGACAAAATCGTCAGTCTTCAACGAGCGTATAGAATTAGAATTGTTGGTTGGCAAGCTAAACATTTGAAAAGCTGTATTTACAAAATTTAAAGGTTAACAAAAATGGCAGCCAATGTCAGAGATCAAAACTCATCTCTGGTCTAAATGAACAATCTCATTGGTAGACCAGTTATTTGATCAACAGCTGTGATTGGTCATTTCCAAACTGTTGCCATGACTTTCGATATTCAACAAACATACATGTAACAAGTGAATCATTTAAGGATGAATTGTTTCCAGCTAAACAAGGGCTAAAATTGACCAAAATAAAAATTGGACCAGTAGTTCAAGAGAATATTCAAAATAAGACCATTTTGATGAATTTCAAGAAAATGAAATCACCTTCAATCACATTAAATTTACTTTTCAACAGATGTTTATTAACAAATTTTCCAAAGGAAACCCTGCTAATAGATTGCTCGCTGGCAGCTGGGTAGGTGGATATGTTGTGCAACATACATGTATTTTTATTATATACCTATAAACTATCCGAGGCTTTATTTCGGCACCCGATACAACTCGACAGAAAAAAAACCATATTGACCGAGTATCTCAAAATCCGTAATCGTTGAGTATGTTGTGTAATGCAAATGTCAATATATAACATATTTTCATGTCACACTAAAATGTAGTTCAGCTTCATTCATTTATAAAACATACCAATACACATATCTACCATATTGTGTTGCATCTTATCTGGGTTTTCCACTCGTTTTACACATTTTGGCAATGTAAGTCTATATTTATATTTGTGTATTGTGTGTACTGAAATTCAATGTTAATATAAGGTGTTATAGCAATAGCATTAGTAGAAACACAGATATGAGACTTGAATAAAAAAATTTAACAAAAGCATTACACAGACACTGTTGCCAATGCTTGGGTGACTGGAATTCTTCAAATAGTGGAGCTAAAAATGAAATCGTTGGTAGATGACCTAAACATTGTAAACTATGACATTCAAATTGATAAATTAACAATGAATGATTTGATTGGTCAATCAATTCATTGTTTGACAATGGTGAACCGTCGGTTGAAATAAGACTAACATTTGAGCGCGTGCGTGACAATTCCAACCATTACACATGTGCGCCAAGTAAAGACTCAAATTAGTCTGTGCATCCGCACAGTCTGATCAGAGTCTTCACTCTGCGCCCTGTAGAAAGATACTGACCCAAAGCTTCTTTAAACAATCAGCGAATATTCTAATTGCCCCAAATGGCTGTCCAGGGTGCTCAATGTGTGCAAGTCACGCACATGCGAAATTGTTGGAATTGTCACGCACAGGCTCATTTTATTTGTCAATTTGAAATAGGAAGTGTCTTACCTATACCAGAGTATGGCAAAAGGCCAGGATCCTGCATGCCATAAAGAGTGAGCATCAAAAGTCCAGAATAAAGGCGGGAAATCCCACAATTCTAAGCTTAACAACATCTGGATTCCAAATATAGAAACAAGTGCTTTCCACACATATCTGTTCTTTCTTATATAAATACACCATGCTAACCAGCCAATCATATTGAAGACAGCTGAAATATAAAAGAAACCAATAAGAACTATGTGAATAAAGAACTTATTTGTTACCAAAGCAATATAATTGACCAATTGCTGGTCGGCCCATATACTCATTTGGCCCCTCCCATTGACTCTGACAGGAAGTCCCTCTTTGACTTTTAACGGCTTTATATTTTAAGATTTTTCAACCAGTAGCACATAACAAAAAAGCTCTAGTCACAATTTTAAAGTTGCCAAACCAACAAAATGTTTCACTAAAATGGTGGCCAACGTCGGAGTTCAAACTGAACTTCCAGTCTGAATGAATGATTTCATTAGTCAAATGATTATTTGATTGATATCTGCAATTGGTCAATTAAAGGATGGAAATATTTCAACAAGAATTATGTCGCATACACAGAAGCCCCCACACAAACACACACACAGATACAGTTACCTATATGCCCATCTCCACTTGATGACAGGGGCCTAATTATGAAAGTCACTTGAGGTCTAGAAAAGTTTGGATAAAGCCATTCCAAATTCGTCATTTCTCAACAAAACCCATTGTTGCCATATTGTTTTAAAACATTAGTAGAGTTTCACTCTGCTAAGTCTCAGCTTGATTGGTCAACTGGTTTATGAGGAGAAAATTTTTCAAGATTGTGGATGGATAGTCAAACAATGACTGACCACAATAGCTCTTCTCTCACATTTAGCTCAGGAGAGCAAAAAATTAAAAAGTTCAAACAATTAGAGTCTGCAATATGAACCACTCTAAAATTTTGTCATCTGAGAATGGGTTAAAGACCACATCACTATACTTGCAAACAAACAAGCACAATTGGTACAATACAACAAATAACTTACCTACACTGATGTTGACTTTCATATTGTAGCCATAATCAAACCTCCCATATGATAGATACGTCACATGTTGAACAAAGAATACTGAACACCCAACACCCACTACGAATGGGCGCCACCATTGCACTGTGCCTAGTACCCTGAAAATAGATACCATAATTATACTCATATACTATGATGACACAAATCTGCCTTTTATACAAGAACATTGTATATTGCAATTGGTGTTTCTAATGCTTGATAGTTGAAAAAACTTGTAAGTCAAAAAAAGGGGAATCATTTTTACAAAAAAAGGAGAGATTGCTTCTTTCAGTGAATGTGTTTGGTAATACCAGAGATATTAAACAAGAGCCGCCAGAGATGGATTATGCTCCCAAATATAGCCATGTCACAAAAAGTATAAAATAAACAGGGAAAGGGTTTAGACGGACCAAGAAAGGCAGATGCAGGTATATGCTTGCTATATTCGAGACAAGTTAAATTTTAACTTACATCCTTGAGCTGTGACGATGACCTTGGAGCTATCTGAAAATTTGTTTCAAATGGCACATCTAACAATAGAGAACAATCATGCAAAGTTATTTTAAAATCAATCCATAATTTGAGGAGCCATGCTTTAATTCAATGTTTGACCTTAAGCTGTGAACTTGACCTTTGAGCTATCTAATTCCTTTGTTCAAATTGCAAATCAACTCATGACTGAAAACTATTGTGACATGTTATTGATATCAATCTATAATTGAAAGAGCTATGCTCTAAACATGCTTAATTTTAATGTTTGACCTTGAGTTGTGACCTGTATCTATGTGTAAATATATTTCAAAATTCATCCATAATTGAAGGATCTATGTTCAGGAAATGATAAATTTTCATGTGACCTTGACATTGGAGTTGTCTGAAGATTTGTTTCTAATTGCACATCTACTAATGATGGAAAATCATGTTAAGTTATTTGGAAATCGATCCATAATTGCAGGGGCTATTCTCTGGAAATGCCTAATTTCAATGTCGGACTTTGACCCTAAACCTTGACCTTAGAGCTGACTTTTTTTTTCAAATGGTACATCTATTCATGATAGAGAACAATTGTGCCAAGTTATTTTGAAATCCATCCATAATTGAAGGAGCTATACTGCCAACAAGGTTAATTTTGACCTTTGATCTTAAACTGTGACCATGGCCTTGGAGCTTTCTGATTTTTTTCAAATGGTACATCTATTCATGATAGAGAACGATTGTGCGCAGTTAGTTGAAAATCCTTCTATAATTGAAGGAAGTATACTCTGGAAATGCATAATTTCAACATTTCAACTTAAACTGTGACCTAGACCTTATAAACCCCCCTTTTTTTTAAAAAATGGTACATCTATTTATGATAGAGAATAATTCTGCCAAGTTAATATGAAATCCATCCATAACTATAGGAGCTATCCTGTGATTGACCTTGAGCTATCCCAAAGCTGGGAAAAGTACCTTGCAATATCACAAGGAAATCACCTGTGAAGATTCATCCAATTTTGCCCAGGGAATTTTGAGATATTAGGGCAGACAGACAGACAGACAAACAAAACCACAAAGAAGGACAGAAAAAGTGGAGGCTATATGCTTGCCCTTTGGGGAGCAAAAAAAGGATCACCGCCAACGGGTGCCAATGCTCGGCTGCAGGTGCTGGCTAATGCATAAATTCTAAGTCGAAAAAGGGGCATAACTCTTACAAAAATGCTTCACCCTTGATAGCTCTTGTGATGGTTAATACATATGTCAAGTTTCATGAGGATATCTTCAATAACAACAGAGATATGACCAAGGTAAAAGTTTGTTATGCCAACGCCGACGCAAACCAGGCTAAGGTGATCACAATACCTCGGGCTTTCTCCAAAAACAGCTGAGCTAAAAATGCCAAAGTTTTAAAACAACAACGCTGATTCAGACAACTATCTGGCCAAACAGTCAAACTTTAAATATAAGGTGATTAAAAAGTATGTGACTCAATTTAATGGGCATCTTTTACAATGAATAACAGCTGAAGTTCTTTTACACATTTAGAGCATTTGTATAAAAAGACTAGAGATATGTCACAGACACAAATGCCCTTGCTTAACCTATTACCAGACGGTAAGATTTTAGACTGGCCCAAATTGAATGAAGTTTCAGATGACAATTTAAAGTTTATGAAATTTTAGATTTTTTCAACTTTCTGAGTAGAAAACATTGTAGAAAAATGAAGAAATTGCTTGTAATAAGCAATTTCTTTTATTTTTCCACAATGTTTTCCAAAGCTTTTTTTCTGGGGGGGGGGGGGAGGGCATCTAAAAGTGTCACTGAGAGGGAATGGGTTAAGTCTGTTATTGTCAAGAACAAATATGTCAATTATTTGAAATCCATCTACAAACTGATGCCTTTCTATTGTAGAAATAAGATTAAAATGTTAAGTTTTTGTGTTAAGCTTACAGCTCACAGACAGATTGACATCAGTAAAATAATATACCCATGATCTTATCAATGTAGAGGCATAGACACTGTGATTTGCAACTTCTTTCCATTTGGACAAGTGTGAAATCTTATGGTCTGGCAATGGTTAAAGGCTACTAAAACCTCATTATGGCCAGTAGCATGTAACAAAAGAGAAGAATAGTAGTTTGGCCACCTGAATAAGCGATGTTTAAGTTGCCAAACCAACAAAAATGTTATCAAAAATGGGGGCTTATGTTGGAGTCCAAAACTCATTTCTGGTCGCAATGAATGATTTTATTAGTTGCCTGGTTAATTGATTGACAGCCACAAATGGTCAATTACACCAAAAATATAAAGGTTTAGATTCACAGTATGTTTTGAGGTTTGAGAATTGTTTTGACTATCTACATGCAAGGCCAAAATCACTCAGTTTATCTGTTCTCTTGTTATGTTGAGGTTATTGTATGGATGGTAATGAAAGACCAAATCTATTAACCCTTGTCATGCTCAATAAAAACCTCTAATCAAATTCAATAAATCAAAGGGCTGACAGTACTGGATGTAATCATAGTAGGTTAATAATTCATATGTGCAAACCGATCTTTGTCTATACCTCCTGCCAAAATAAGAATATTCCGCGTTCAGCATGACAAGGGTTGAACTATTCATCTTTAAACATGTAAAAACAAGGCTCTGCTGTGGTTTTATCTGTTTTAGATTACAAGTTTAATAAATTTGGAATTTTATGAACAAAAATTTGTTATTATTTTTTAGTATGGCCTTACCTTTCGTAATTAATCACTAATACTTCATAGAATTCATTGATATGAAATATTGCATCAAACATACAAAGCTGTTTGTAAAATAACAATATTGTGGCGGCAACGAAAAGGCGTTAATATAGGCTTCAACTTAATTTGCATAATTACCGATATTACACTACTATGATATCACCAATGTAATATCAAAAACATTTAACAGGTTTATTTTACTCCGGGACCATAGGTCATCTTAAAAATCCATTTTATCCATTACCACACACAAAAATTTTAGACTGGTCCAAATTGAAAGAAGTTGTAGACGACATTTTTAAGTTGGTGTAATTTTAGAAATCTTTTATTTGTAATTTCTTCATTATCCATGGTTTCCGAATTGTTTTTCTTGAAGGGTGTCAAAAAGCATCACTGTGTGTGAATTGGTTAATAAATGACCAAAATATATTTAATCAACTTACCTACAAGCTAGGGTAAAAGTATTATATAAAACTATAGAAAAGGCAGAGAAATAATCCATTTTCTGAAAAAGAAAGAGAGAGAAATTAGATAAGTGTTTTTGATAACATGAAATATAGACTCCATAACTCTAGTAGTCAAATTTACATTTCTTTTCATACAGTCATATTAGCTGTTCCTTATGGAATATGTTTTGCCATAAGGACAGGATATTCAAACCCTTTTCCCGGCAATGAAATTTTAGACTAGTCCGAATTGAGAGATATAAATTTCAAGCTGATGAAATTTTAAAAACCTTGTCTTTTTGAATAGAAAACATTGTGGGAAGGGAAGAAATTGCTTTAAATAAGCAATTTCTTGATTTTCCACAATGATTTCCTAAGCGGGATTGTGTCCGGATGGGTTTAACTGCATATAAGTTATCATTGATTCAAAATTCAAATTACTTGTAAAATAAAATTCCATTCAAACCAAAATGGCCTGTAAAATATCTGTGAAAAGTAGCAAAAATAAAGTCTACAATGCCAAATGGAAATTTCTAGCCTTTGACTATCTGTACCAGCTTTTTCATTTTAAACAATCTATCTTGTGTAATAGATTGTTGAATGAGCTTTAATGTCACTTTTAAAGTTTTTTAGTAATACAGTGGTATCTGGAGTGCCTTACCATATATTCCTGGTATTTCTCTCACAAATACTACCACAACATCATATTTGAAATGCCCCCTCAAATACAAATACAGTTACATGTACTTTCAAATACCCAAAATTTATTGTAGGTAAATGATAAATGGAAAACAATGATAAAGAATCATTCCATACCTTGTATTTGATCCTTGTTGAATGGAACATTTGACATTTTACTATACCTTTGGTCATGGAAAACAAAAACGTTTCTGGATAGGTTGGATCCAATGTAACATAAGCCTTGATTTGAGTCTAATATAAGTACATATCTTTAACCCTTTCCTGGTTAATCCCTGGATTTTACGTCCCTGAGTTTTTATACTTGAGAAAATATTGTGTGTTAACCCATTCCCACATAATCCCTCCTTTTTATGCCCTCAAGGAAAAGGGCTTTGGAAAACACTGTTGAAAATGAAGAAATAACTTGTATCAAGCAATTTCTTTATTATCCACAATGTTTTCTATCCCAAAAGATGAACAAAATTGAAATTCCACCAATTTGAAATTGTCGTCTGCAGCTTCATTCAATTTGGACCAGTCTCAAATTTTACCATGTTGGAATGGGTTAAGAAGAAATTGCTTGTAACAAGCAATTTCTTCTTAACCCACAATATTTTCTACCCTGTAGGTTGGTTACTTTTTAAATTGCACTCACTTTTATTTGTCGTCTGCAACTTCTTTTAAATTGGACAAGTCTAAAATTTTGAAAAATAGGAAAGGGTTAATGACAAAAAATGCAGAGTAGCCATGGGCTGAATCCATGAAATTGATACTTAATATTATGTTGATGGGTTGAAGACAATGAGCATTTTTGAGAGGGATATGTGAAACAAGATATTTGACTTGTAGTATTTTGGTCAAATATAAATAGAAGAATTGCATGACAAGCACATAAAGAGGGTAAGAAATTGGAAAGACCAAATTTAGGACTAATTGGAGAATTTTTCACTAATAATTTACTTTAATCAAGATTTGATTCAGATGAGTTTTTAATTGTCCAATCACAGCTTTCAAATAATTCATTTATACTGGAAATGAACTTTTAACTCTGACATTTTTGTGGACTATTTTCGTGAAGAATTATTTTTTGGTTTGGCAACTTATATGTAGCACCCACAGCTTACTCAAGCTGTAGTTACGATGTTTAGGTCACCAACCAATCATTTACTTTTGTTACACGATAATGCAGGTCATAAATCTTTTAAACCTTTTTTGTTTTGTGAAATTTTAGACCTTCCCAAAATCAAAGGTTTTGCAAACAACAACTTAAAGTTCATTTCATTTGAAATATAATCATTCAGTAGGGTAGAAAATATTGTGGAAAAAGAAGAAATTGATTGTCACAAGCAATTTCTTATTCTTCCACAATGTTTTCTTAAGTATAAAAACACAGGGAGGTAGAAACCAGGGATTAAACAGGAATGGGTAAAAATAACGCAGTTCAATATTGACTGAAACTTCCTGTCAGAGTCAGAAGGCAGGCCAGCAATTGTAAATGGGAAAAAGGATATGATCAGACAATTATAACATAAAAGGTCTACCAAGGAAAATTTAAAAGACTGTCTGAAGGTTAGAATTCAGAAGGTCAAAAATACAGGAAATGTTATTTGAAAGACTTACCGAATATGCTTAAAAGAAGGTAGGAATTGTTGAATCTAAGTTATCCAATCTACGCTTATACAGATAAAACATTGTAGGAACATTAGGAAAGGCTGTATCATATAATACCAATAGATGAAGTTGTATCAATACTACATCATATTATTCCGTATGGACATACCTCTGTAAAAGGAGTATCACAAGAATGAAATATTGTTGACCAGAACCAAGCATTCATGGCAGTCTGAAATAGAGAAACACATTGGCCTTTGTCATGCTGAATAAAATCCTTGTACAGAATTTGCATTAAATTTAAAGGGTTGAAAGCAATGAATGCAATAAAATTTTGGTCAATATCTCTTTTGAAATTTATGAATTGATTTCATATACTCTGGCTTAAACACCAAACAGATGGTGAGGACTAAGATCAGACTGCACATATTTGAAGGCTGATTTAAGTCCATATCTAATGCCAAAAGCAGATTTTTTTTGGTTCATCATGAAAAGATTTAATTAAGACACATTAACAGTCTACACATTATTCTACAGGTTCAAATTTAACCAATTTTGAAGCCCTGAAGAATTACAATGATTGAAAACTTTGTGGGTGTAACCAGAGGAGAAAAATGTAGCGGCCCGACCATGATTTGAACCCTGGACCCCTCGCTTACAGGGCGAGTGCTCTATCAATTGAGCTACCAGGCCACAACCAAACTCGATGTCAGTTTAAATCCATTTATGGAATAGATCACCCCACTACACTCTCCCCCTGCAACTACGAATTTGTCCTGAATCTCAGTTACAAATCCCCCCGGCATCAAGCTTATGATAACCGCGGGTTATTTACGTTGGGCACAATGCAACCAGCGGAGAAAAATGTAGCGGCCCGACCAGGATTCGAACTCTGGACCCCTCACTTACAGGGCGAGTGCTGTACCATTTGAGCTACCAGGCCACTTCCAAACCCGATGTCAGTTTAAATCCATTTATGGAACAGATCACCCCACTACACTCTCCCCCTGCAACTAAGAACTCGTCCCTAATCTCAGTTACAAATCCCTCGGCATCAAGCATATGATAACCGCAGGTTATTTAGGTTGGGCACCAATGCAACCAGAGGAGAAAAATGTAGCGGCATGACCATGATTCGAACCCTGGACCCCTCGCTTACAGGGCAAGTGCTCTACCATTTGAGCTACCAGGCCACGTCCAAACCCAATGTCGGTTTAAATCTATTTATGGTACAGATCACCCCACTACACTCTCCCTCTGCAACTAAGAATTTGTCCCGAATCTCAGTTACAAACCCCCCCGGCATCAAGCAAATGATAACCGAGGGTTATTTACGTTGGGCACATCATGGAACAGATCATCCCACTACACTTGGTGCATTGTAACAAGCAATTTCTCTTTTCCTCAGTATGTTTTCTACTATTTTTTTTGCACTTTTTTTGCACTTACTTTCCAATTTTGTGCAAATCAGAAATGCTGTCTGTTTTACCTTTCAGTTTGGAACAGTCAAAAGTTTTGTCATTTTGTAATGGGGTTACAAGAGCTTGCGGGCAAAACTTCAAAGAAGGATTATGGAATAGCATATCTACTCAAAAATTCAAGTCAAAATTAAATATTAAGTGGTAACAGGTTTGATCAAATGCAAACAATCCCTAATTTCAGAAGTACTGAAGAAAAACATGCAATAGCAAACATTGTTGGAAAAACAAGAAATTGCTTGGGAGAGGCAAATTCTCCTTGCTTCACAATTTGTAATATCTGTACGGCATTAAAATTTGTTTTAACCCATTCCCACACAGTGATGCTTATAAATGCCTCTCAATATAAAGATTTTGGAAAACATAGAGGCATTGACACAAGCAATTTCTTCATCATCCACAATGTTTTCTACCATAATAGACAAAGATTTTAAAGATTTCATCAACTTTAAATTGTTGTCTGCAACTTCATTGATTTTGGACTGGTCTAAAATTTCATCTTGTGGGAATGGGTAACATTTTTTCAGCCATATCATGGCAACTGGAGCATTTAACAATGTATTCCTGGTATATCTTGCACCATTACTATCATTACATCCGTTCCTAGCCCCTAGCTGCTATCCCACTTAGGTTTATGATAATCCAATTATTGGTGAGAGACAAATGTTGGAAAGGATATGTGCCGCTGCTGGTATGGCAATAAAAGATGCTTCTATTTACCTTATGCTAATTTCCAAAATGCAATCGCTGGTAAGCCTCTGATGAATCAAATCTTTTTTTAATAGATCTTCCTTTAACCAATACCTGTTTTTTTATGTCCCTCAAGAAGTAGTTTTTGGAAAATATTGCGGAAATGAAGAAACTTACAAGCAAGTTCTTCATTATCCAGAATTTTTCTATCCAACAAGACAAAGATTTTACAATTTCATCATTTAATCTTTGAACTCGAACCAGTCTAGAAATTCTATCGCCAGGTAATGGGTAATCCCTTTCCGGTTTATTAAATTTAGGCTGGTCCTAATTGAAAAAGGTTGCAGACAGCAATGAAAATTGGATGCATTATGAAATGAAACCATCTTATTTGGTAGAAAATTTTTGGTAAAAGAAGAGATTGCTTATTACAATTTTTTTCTTTTATTCTCAATGTTTTCTCAGGTATAAAATCACAGCAATGTAAAATCCTGTGTTTGTACAAGAAACGGTTAACCAATGTCCCACACAAGCCCTTGGTCCCTTTGGAAAAAATACTAAGACAATATTGGGAACAAAGAAGAAATTGCTTGTGACAAGCAATTTCTTCAAAGTCTGTAATACTTTCAACCTAGTAAAAATTTGCCAATTTGAAATTGAAGTTTGCAACTCTTTCAATTTAGATCAGTCTAAGTTTTTGTCATGTGGTTATGAGTTGACAGATGTGACAGATCACAAACATAATCAAAATAAAATATTTACCAGACACATTCCATGCCAGATATAATACATTGGAGTCGTAGATGGAATGTGTTTTCTGTACCAAAATATACTGAGATGAGCTAATCCATTCAATACTGAGAACACCACAGAGGCCGGTTCTTGAACACCAAATACACGTGCAAATGGCCACTAAAAAGGAAGGAAAATTGTTACAACCAAAACAAATTTGTTACAAAAAATCAACAATTTAACGAAGTTTTATCTTTCACTTCTAGCAAGGCTTTGTTGATAACAATGCTTACTGTAGCATAAAATCTTCGATTTAACAAACCATTACCAAGCAATCACACATTTGATATGCCAGAGAAATAGCTACTAGTATATCCATTACCAGACAGCCAAATTTTAGACTAGTCCAAATTTACGACATTTTACAGTTAAAGAAATTTATGATTTTCTCAACTTTCTGGGTTGAAAACATTGTGGAAAATGAAGAAATTGCTTGGTTTTCTTAAGGGGCGTATAAAATTGTCAATGTGTGGGAATGGTAATTTCTCATTCCCTTTAAGCAAGCAATTCCTTCATCATCCACAAAATTTTCTCCCCCAAAAGATAAAGACTTATAAAATTTTATCCACTGAAAATTATCATCTGAAACTTCTTTAAATTTGGACAAGTCTAAGATTTTGCTGTTTGGTAATGGGTTTAACATAACTACAGTTACCCGCATACAAGTACAATATTATGGAATGCAACTGTAGTCATTCAAATAGATGTAAAAGTGTATTACAAATCATTCAGTACAGTAAATCTAAAACAATGTACATTACTTTCAAGTAAACTGTAATATTATATTTCTAAGAATAGTATAACCAAAAGCAGGCGAATAGAGAATGAGACAAATGAGTTATTCTTTGTATACTATTATTGTTACAGTGTAGAATGTACATCTTGTATATAAAGTAGTAAAAGACACTTTTTGTGGTATTTTTTACTTTGGAATCAATGTCTTATTGAAACAGCAGAATTCTTAATGTTATACACAAATAACATTACATAATCCATTAACAAACCATGAAATTTTAGATTTGTCCAAACTGAAAGCAGTTGCAGACAATATTAATTTTCATTTTTTCTAATTTTTGAAAATCAAATGTAAGTGCAAAATAAGGTAGAAAACATTGTGAGGGAAGTTGCTTGTTTCAAGAAATTTCTCCTTTTCCCTCGAAGTTTTCCTTGATTATGGTGATGAATTAAACTGAGGTAGATAGAATGATATCCTACAAATGAGTATGCAAATCAGTATGATAAAACAAACATTTAATTGAAATCTTATTCCAATATTTGAACAATTAAGAATATTTGGATATTTGTTACTATTCCTAGCATATACAGTTACCTACCTAACAGTATTGTCTTTCATCTATACAGTTTATCTGATATATAACCCTTCCATTAAACTGTGGTACATAGGAACTCTCTGTACCACAGTTTAATGGAAAGGTCACGTATCAGATTAACTCTGTCTTTATTAAACCTCTATTAAATGCATCTAAAGGCTGCCTATGAACAAGGGTATTTACATTCATTTTTACCTATAAATCTAGTACAATACCTTTCCATAAACCAATTACCACACAATGACGCTTTATGGCACCCCTCAAGAAAAAAAAATGGGAAAAATTGTGTAAAGATGAAGAAATTTCTTGCAAAAAGCAACATGATTTCCACCCAGAAAGTTAAATAAATCCTAAAATCATGAACTTTAAATTTTCATCTGCAACTCCTTTCAAATTAGACAAGTCTAAGAATATTTCGTCAGTTAATTGGCTAAAATGTTGTACAGTGAGTCAAACTCTACTCAATACAGTTAACCACAAGTCTATTGACATCCCTCTGTACTTTAAAAAAAATTACCGTATTTTCCCTTAATGTCCGGACAGGAAAAAATAATTAATATTTTTTGTGTCCGAAAATTAAGGAAATTATTTTCCTTAGTGTCCGAACTTTTAGGGTTACAACTGTTCTGCGGCGAAAGTCCGTCATATATATGGGTAAATGCTCACGGCGGGAGATTTACGGACGAGTCGAAGGATTTTTAAAACGCCGACAAATGCGTGATTAATCAAAAAAAATTGTCTCATTTAAAGTTTCCAGTAATAGAATCCTCATAAATATCCGCGGCTAAACACTACAATAATATGAAACAGCTTTACACAGTTTCACAAAAATAACATTACAGGTAGTACATTACTTTTCCATTAAACTGTGGTACATCAAGTCCATCTCTATGGAATGCATCTACAGTGACCCCCATACAAGTATATTGACATTCAATTGTGCTCTGAACTTAGTACATTACCTTTCCGTTAAACTGTGGTACATTAAGTCCATCTCTATAGAATGCATCTACAGTGACCCACATACAAGTGTATCGACATTCATCTGTACAACTCCATTGTAGTAATCTATGACTAGTGGGCTGGTCTTCACTGATAAAAGAATTGAACACTTCATATAATTTAGACTTCAACCACTTTTTGGCATTAATTTTACCCCTTGTCACGCTGCGCCTGGAATATTCCTGTATTGGCAGGGGGTATGGACAAAGATTAGACTTTGCATAAGTGCAGTCTGATCTTGTCTACACCTCCAGTTTGTCCCCTTTAACCAATTCCAACACAGTGGAATTTTAGACTGGTCCAAATTGAAAGGAGCTGCAGACGACAATTTCAAGTTGATGGAATTTTACATTTTTTCTTTGTTTTGGATAGAAAACATTGTGGATAATATAGAAATTGCTAGATCCAAGCAATTTCTTCATTTTCCACAATGTTTTCCAAAGCTTTTTCGTTGAGGGGCGTAAAAAGGAGGGATTGAGTGGGAATAGGTTAAAGGGAGGAATCGATGTTTCTGAAACCTAGATAAGAAAAATTACCAAGTGCCGTAGAAATAGACTCAAACGAACATTTAATACTTTAAGTTAGGTCAGGAATTGTCTTGGTGGTTTTCTAACAGACATAAAGTGGCTTTTTCTGGTTATATCGGAGAGGTTAAGCGGAAATCTAGGTTATTTTTAGATATCACAGCAATGTCGACATCGAATGACCTCATTTGCTTATGAACCAGTCAAATTAAGGTAACAAATTTACTAGTGAAACAGCCAACATCCTAAATCATGTCACATGAAAGGACTGATCTTTACAGACCAGCTAGCGAAAATTACTCCTGATGAGGTAACGATGACGTTGGTTTGATGTAATTTGAACTAAACGCAAGTTTGTAACGGTTATTTGCGCCACGTGAATGACCTATAATTTTTGTAACTGTCTCAGATTAATCTAAAAATAGATTAATAGCCTACGTAGGCTGCTTTTTTCTGATAAGCGACCTCATATTTTGGCAAAACTATTTTTTGGCATATTGTATTCAAATAGTTTATGAGAGGAAATAAAAATAATTAAAATCTGTGACATGAAAAAAACATTGATACCTACCTTTAAGCCAGAATTGTTAAAACGATCAATTTACCATCTTTAAGACCTGCCAGTGCTGTCAGTCCTTTGATTTTCGAGTAATTCTTAATAGGATTTTAATTCAGCATGACAAGAGTTAAATCCATTACCAGGTGACTAATTTGTCCAAATTGAAAGATGTTGCAGCAGACAATTTTTTTGTTGGTGAAATCTTTATTTTTTTTGTCTTTTAAGGTAGAAACATTGTGGATAATAAAGAAATTGCTTGTAACAAGCAATTCCTTCACTTTCTATGGTGTTTTCCTAGGATTCTTTTCTTTAGGGCGTCAAAAAGCATGATTGTGTTGAAATTGATTAAGTAATTTTGCATCATATGCTTAATAATTTTGTTGGCTTGAAATAAATACATATCAGATTGCAATGACTACCATCAAAGTACTGCTGTTTGAAAGATAACATTACCTAACAAATGTTCTGCTAACTCCTGACCAGGTACACCTTAAAAGAATACTCTAGGATCAAAATGAAGACTACTAAACCTTTTTTTATGACCCTTAAGAAAAAAGCTTTGAAAATGTTGTAGAAAATGCTGTTTCTTCACTTCCCCATATATTTTCTACCAAAAGAGAGGCAAATTTTGATATCGAATTCAATAAGAATTGTTTTCTGCAACTTGTTTTAGCCCATTCCCACTTAATCCCGCTTTTTTACATACCTCAAGAAAAAAATCTTTTAGAGAAACTGTAGAAATTGCCTAATACAAGCTATGTTTTCAACTACAAAATGCCATTTGAAACTGCTTTGAATTCAGAAAGTCTGAAATTTTCATTAGGAAATCAGTTAATTTTGACCAGTTAAAAATTTTGTCAAGTAAAAATGGATTAAGTATAAACAAGATGTAATATTTAAAGCCCACGTGAATATTTTCAGTTTCTCCCCAGTACAGTTTACTTATTACAATTCCCAACACATTTTATAGCCTACCCGAAGTTTTTAGTGACGCCCCAGTACAATTTTACTGCCTACAATTCCCAACACATTTTATACCCTACCTGAATTTTTTCAGTTTCTCCCCAGTACAATTATAATGATTACAATTCCCAACACATCTCTGGAACACATAGGATCTGTCACCAACAGAAGCTATACAAGCACTCAGAAGAGTTAGAAAGATGATAAAGCATAAAGGAAATTTCATTTCTCATCTAAGCCTTAAGATGCCAGTCAATGATCTATAACAATCATTCAACTTTTGTTCATTTTCCTGAAAATAAAGAAAACTTATTTTATCACATTACCAGACCACAATTTTTGGACTGGTCAAAATTGAAAAAAGTTGCAGATGACAGTTTAGCCCATTCCCACACAACAAAATTTTAGACTGATCCAAATTCAAAGGAGTTGCAGACGACAATGTTAAGTTTACGAAATTTTAGATTTTTTCAAATTTCTGATGTAAAATGAAATAAATTGCAATAGCCAATTTCTTCATTTTACACAATGTTCTCCAAATTCCTTATCTTGAGGGGCGTCCAAATGCGACAATGTGTGGAAATGGGTTAAAGTTTGTAAAATTATAGATTTTTTTCATTTTTCTGGAAAGTAAAAATATGGAAAATGAAATTGTTGCTAGTAGCAAGCAATTTCTTCAGTTTACACAATGCCCCCCCTATAATTTTTCTTGAGGGGTGGCAAAAGTGTCATTGTGAGGGAATGGGTTAAGCAAACACTTCAAATTTGAAAGTTTCAACACAACTCCTGATTAATTAGAGGGAGCAATAACAATCTAAATCTGTATTTCTCATCAAAATCCTATGTTGTGGTTATTCATTCGTATTGTCTCAACTAGCAGATTATAATGAGTACCAACAACAAAAGATTTGATGCACAAGTACTTTAGTTTAGTACTTCTACCCCTCTATATCTACCCCTCTATCATAATCATAAAACATTGATGTAAAAGAAGAAATTATCTTTTACACACAATTTCTTCATCAAAAGACAGGACCATGGGTCAACTTGGGTTACTTGGGTTACTTGATTCTAGAATATCTTTTGTCTCAAAGAAAGCCTAAGTTGTGAGTACCTATACTATTCATACATGTTGCAAGACCTTTTGTAAGCCTCTGGCTTCTCTTTTTCTGTTTCTTCCAATAATATGGTCAAAGTGGCATTCTGCACTAAACTTTGTAGCATGGTTGCCCCAATGGTTGTTTAGATGATGTTTAATCTGTTCCCACATGATCCCTTTTTGTGCCCCTTAAGAATAAAGGTTTGGAAAACAATGTGAAAAATGAAGAAATTGCTTGTATCAAGCAATTTCTTCATTATCCACAATGTTTTCTTTCCAAAACACTGAAAAATTTTAAATTTCCATCACCTTGAATTTGTTGTCTGCAGCTTCTCTTGATTTCGACCAGTCTAAAATTTTGATGTTTGGAAATGGGGTTAAAGGAGTTGATACAATCTTGTATGGTAACAAATTACTTAGGTTTACAACCCCAATGCTAAATGAATTTCTCAAAACTTCTGTTTTTGCACTTTTCTTGAATAATCAATTAGCTTATTTCCTCTTGTGTCTGGATTTGCTAGGTTTAGTAGGTTGGCATTAGATGTTTGCTCTAAACCATGTAGGATTTAAGGGGCCTAGATAAGAGGGGGTAACAGAATTCTAAAATCCTCATTTTCAACTGAACCCTTTGCTGTAGGTTTTCATTTAAGTACCATCAACATAGGGTTTATGGCAGTATTGGTGAAATATCTAAATCTAAATACTAATTACATCCTCTATATGTAGCTCTGGGAATTTGAATGCTTGTATCATTTTTTCTCTAACATGCAGATATTCAATGTAAGGTAGACCTAACTACTTAAATCTTTCATGTATGAAAAATTCCTTACTGTTTGACCTAGTTTTGTCGCTCTCTGTTGGACCTTTTCTATTTTATGCTTGTTTAGATGGGGAGATCACACAGAACTTGCATGCTCTAGGTGAAAGGTAGCTGTGATATTGTAGCCCTCTTTCTAATAATCTGTTGTCTCACCAACAGATCGTTAGAAAGAGGGTTACAATACTGTTACTATTTACTAGGTGAGAGCGAACCATAGGCTTGTATTCACAGGTATAATTTAATGAATATCTACATGAGTGATGGTTCTAAGAGTGACACCTTCATTCCTGTTTGCCGTTTTTAATTTTTGATGTTATGTGTGAGTTGAAGTTTAGATTTTGGTCAACTGTTATCATAATGAAATGTCCAAAGAATCCATTTGTCTGCTCGTATTTACTTAGTAGGAAATCCCATTTTCTGTAATATTATATTTTGGTATTAAGTATACTAATTACCAAAATATATCATTAAAGAAAAATTGTCTCTTTTTTAAGATTCCTTTGCTTATTCAATATTGTATGTCGAGTGATAGTCAATACAGGGCCAGTAAATTTTTCAAGTTACTTGCCCAGCAGGACGAGTGCCACTTTTTGGACCTTCTTTAGACCTTGCCAAACTGACCTGAAACCTTATTACCTCACCATAATATATCGTTTATTTTCACACAACCTCCCCAATGCTGATGCATGAAATCGATTATTATCCACGATGGAGGACTGAATTATCAAGAAAATGGCCATTTAGCAAAATGAATCATAATTATCCGACTACTGGTACGCCCGAAAATTAGATACTACAAAATGCAATTGCTTTACGTGTCTCGTTGCTGTATATTCATCAGGTTTGTTAGTTTTTATCTTCCCAAAATTATTTTAAAAATTATAAAATTAATATTTCAAAACACCATTTATCTACCTAAACAGCTTGTGGTTGTAGAAACATTCGTGAGAGCCGGTTCAAACAGGACCATGGGAGGCAATTCACATCATTGCAGACCGATCAGAAAATATTATCTCCCTTCTTAGTATATTATCAAATTCAAAGAAGTTGCAGGCGACAATGATGAAATTTTAAAACACTTCGTCTTTTTTAGAAGAAAACATTGTGGATAACGAAATTAGCAATTTCTTCATTTTCCATAATGTTTTCTGAAACCTTTTCCCTAAGGGGCATCATAAGTGTCCTTGAGTGGGGGTAGGTATAAAAAGCTGACCAACTCACTGCTGACCAGCTGACTGCTGACTGCTGACCAGCTGACCAATTAGGTATAAAAAGCTGACCAGTATTTTGCTGACCACTTATTTCACCACTTATTTAAGCTCCTTAGCCCACCATTAATCCTGCTTAAAAAGATGAAAAACCTCTTTTCCAACAGACAAAAAATATGAAAAAATATTCAAATTATGGAGAAAAAATTAAATGTTTTAAAGAAAATATGATAATCTTCACATTACCATTAGTTATATTGTATTTATTTTTTTTTCTTATATATTAACTTGTATACATTTATGAATCATAATTGGAAATGGTATTAAATTCAGAAATAACAATTTAAAAGAAAATAGAAATACTTATTCAAAAATACTATGAGCATGTTGAAGGATTTATAGCAGCTAATCAGTTTCTTGACCAAGAAAAAAATATTTCCTACTCAATCATGGTAGCCTATTAAGATGATTAGTTGCTTCCTCATTTGATTATCAATTTGTTGTCACCATTATTACATGTATGTTAACAAAACAGCTTTTAATACATATGCATTGTGTTGATTCATGTTATCATTTTTTTTAAACAATATTTTTTTTAATTTTGACATTTTTTTTAGAATTGGAGAAGAAAAAGAATATGTATAATTTGAAGGCTTTGCATTTTCTATCATTTTCATTCTAGTCATTAAGCAATTTCCTTATAAAATTTCATGATTATCAATATCGGAATATAATAAAAATGATTTTTCAAAAAAAATCAAACCAGCAACCTTTGAAACATTAAAAAAAAAAACACAACATGTTCTGCTGGTACATGAATAAAACATTTACACAACTTCTTCATTTTACACAATGTTTTCTAAATTGTTTTCCTTGGAGGGGAGTCTAATAGCATCATTGTGAGGGAATGGGTTAGGCTGAACAACAATTCCCATGATCTATCTTACAGTCAATCTTACATTGCATACCAATCATGCTGACCACATTTTTTCATTCTTTGCTGAACACATTTTTTAAAATTGCTCACAGATCTTTCTAACAGCATTTTTTTTCTCATATTTTTTGACAAATCTTGATGGCCACAATTTATCACATTTGCTGAATAATATTCTTAGAATAGCTTGCAAATCTAGCTGACTTCAAGGACCTTGTTTAATCCTTTCCAATTCAATCCCTGTTTTTTGCATTCCTGTGGTTTTATACTTGATAAAACATTGTGGGAAAAGAAGAATTTGCTTCTAACAAGCAATTTCTTCTTTTTCCACAATATTTTCTACCCTACTAATTGATTGTTTTTCAAACAAAATTGACTTTAAATTGTCGTTTGCAAAACCTTTGAATTTGGACAGGTCTAACATTTTGAAAAACAGTAAAGGGATATGGAATGTTTTGTGTTTGACTCCTACTGATAAGCTAATTGCCTTATCTTTATATCACACCGGGGGGGGGGGTGTAAACATCTTGTGTATTCCATTGCTCATCATGGTCAATATTGGTCAATATTATGCAATAGCTGCACCTTTGCTTTTATACAGGTGACACTTTGATAGAAAATCTGAGTAAATTTTTAATAAATGTTGTTTGTTTGTATTTAATTTTAATAAATGGTGGATCATGCTCATTGTCAAATTCTTGTAAGCCTAACTCCTTCTACAATTATTGAGGGGTTTCAATGAAATTTTCACTAAATATTTGTCATCATATGATCTAGTACATGTTATCAGCATTTTGTGATTTAATGCTACCCCATGTCCAAATTCTTGTTTGCACAACTACTATTACAACTTGTAATGGATTATGATAAAAAATTGCATGCTAGCAAATAAATGTATTATCAGGGTCTTGTTGTTCCAATTTTATCATGCAAAAAACAAGACTAATTGTCTAAATTTACATTGTTAGTAAAAATTTAATATAAAGACTTTTCATATTTTGGGTGAGAATAGTTGAGTTGAAACAGATTCCTTCATTTTTCACCAAATAAAAAAGGGTTTTTGTCAGCATGGGTTAAATCTGAAAATTTCACTTTCAGGTTAAAAGGTTACACTTTTAACCCTTTAACATATTACAAAAATTTAGACGTATCCAAATTAAATAGACAACAATTTAAAGTTGGTTTATTTGAAAATTAATCATGCAGTAGGTAGGGTATTGTGGAAAAAGGGTAACTTGCTTGTTATGATTAATTTCTTCTGTTTCCACAATGTTTTCTCAAGCATAAATTAAAGGGACGTAAAAAAACAGGGATTGAATAGGAGAGAGTTAACCCATTCCCATTCATTTCTACCTTTTTGGTCTTACAGCAAAACTATTGAGAAAAAATTGTTGAAAATGAAGAAATTGCTTTTCACAATCAATTTCTTCATTTTTTCACAATGTTTTATATCACAAAAGACCAATGTTAATAAAACACTATCACCTGAAAATATTGTCAGCAACTTCTTTCAACTTGGACCAGTCTAAAAATTTTTGTCGAAATGGGAATATTGATTGATTGATTGAATGGGGTTTAACACCGCTTTAAACAGCATTTCAGTCATATTGCGTAGGCTGGAGCACCTAACAATTGATTCCTGGTATTTCTTACATCAGTACTACCACTACATCCTTTCCTAGCCTCCAGCTGCTTTCCCACTTAGGTTTAAGATTATTGGTGAGAGACAAATGTCTGAAAGAATGTCCCGCTGCCGGAGATCGAACCCATGACATCCTGTGATTGAAAATTAGAAGTCTGACGCGCTACCAACTGCTCTATGCTGGCAGCTCGAAATGGGTATAAGGAGATAACTGAAATTTATGATTTCAAAATGTATGCCTCTTGGATTTCTTCGTAAATAATATTAACTCATTCCCACAGGAACAATGTTTAGACTGGATGAAGAAGTTGAAGACAACAATATGAAGCTAGTGACATCTAAGAAATCTTTTTGGGTAGAACACAATGTGAAAAATGAAGAAAATAAAGCGATTTCTTTATTTTCCACATTCTTTTCCCAAACTTTTGTCTTGAAAGACCTAAAGAAGGCATAAAAGGCAGGAATGTGTTTACATGGTTGAGTGGACATGTTAATATAATTAGAAATAGAGACATAATGATGAAGTCACAGGAATAAAGTTAGAAAAGAATTAGAGGTAGACACAAAAAGAAAATAAGAATTTTTATCTTTAAGTTAGTTGAATCATTTGAGTAACATTGAAAGAAAAGGAATATATTTTTGTAACAAATAATTTTCTTCTTTAGCCCCAATATTCTCCTTGAATTCATTCTTCAGAATTTTAGAAAAAAAGAAATCAAGTAAGAGTTTGAGAAGTTTTCTTTCACATGAAAACACATACTCAACCCATTCCCACACAATGACGCTTTTAGTCGCCCCTGAAAGCTTTGGAAAACATTGTGGAGAATGAAGAAATTGCTTGTTTTCTACCCTAATAGACAAAGATTTTGAAGATTTCATCAACTTAAATTTGTCATCTGCAAATTCTATGAATTTGGACAGGTCCAAAATATCTTCGTTTGGGAATGGGTTATAAAAAAAACATAATTCACATAGGCCTACTCCCATTACTGTGCCTTTTCCAAGCTTGACATTTAGAGAAGCATTGAGAACTCAGTGCATTTATGAGAAAAATTGTCTAGATCACTTTTATACCAAACCAGGAGTATATCTCTATGCAAAAATTGTTATAAATATTTGTTAAAAATTATTCCATTGTGAAAAAATTATATACTTTTATCTAATCTAAAACAGTATTTTTCTACAAAAAAAAAGTTATAAAAAAGAGAGGGGAAATAATCATATTAAGAAATGTCCATTGTTCAGCAAATTATTGTGAGTACAGGTACATATGAATGTCATAAGGTCATTCATTATATTCTTCAAATTCAGACATTAACCCACTACCACACAAGCCCTCCTTTTTACCATCCTCAACAAAAATACCTTGGAAAACATTGTGGACATAGAAGAGATTGCTTGCATCAAGCAATTTTTTCAATGTCCACAATGTTTCTACCCAAAAAGACAAACAATTTTAGAATTTCATCACCTTAAAATTGTTGTTTGCATCTTCCTTGAATTTGGATCAGTCTAAAATATTCTTGTGTGGGAATGGGTTAATAGAATGGGAAAGGGTGTTCATATCACTGTACATTTTTAGTGCGAAGGGTTTTCTGATAATCAAGGAATGGTGTTTATTTCTAGCTTGAAGGTGTCGGCTCCAATGACATAACTGACCAATAATATTGTAACATTGCTCAAAGTGCACTCTGATTGGCTTATTGGATTTGATTGACAAGTCCCTTTACTCTAAAGAACAAATAGCATGCAATGTTCTTTTCCTAATTTATCCATTACCAGACAGAAATCTTTTAGATTGGTCCAAATTGAAAGGAGTTGTAGATGACAATTTTAAGCTTATGAAATTCTACATTTTATCAATCTCTAGGTAGAGAACAATATGAAAAATGAACAAATTGCTTATTGCAAGTATGTCTTCATTTTAAACAATGTATTCCCAATATTGTACATTTGTATTTCTTGAGGCACACCAAAAATCATGATTGTGAGGGAATGGGTGAAATAGCTTATAATTTCATAACTCTGTTTTTTTGACTAATTATTTTCTTTTCTTTTTTCTTTTTTTTGGTTGTTAATTGTACCTGTGCTAATTTAAGAGAGAGAAAGGGAGGGAGAGAGAAGGGGGAGAAAGACAGAGAGAGCGGGGGGGGCTTTGACTGGTTGTTTGGTACAACAATGTAGTATCATTGCTTATGTCTTAATCCCATATTTGGACTCAATGAAGAAAATTAGTCTTAAAATATTTGTTACCTTGTTTTACAATGTTACTTCTATCCATAAATTGTACTAATAAAGTAGTGACCTTTCAGGACCAGTCTTAAAACTGTTTTCTAGTAATGCATTTATTAAATCACAGTGGCGTCAAATCAGTTTGTACACATTTGAATGCCAAGGGCAGGCCCCCATACACATTTTCACCAGATTAAGTATCATGTCATTAACCTTTCATTGATTCTTGACTTACCTAGAGAATAAACATGTCATACAGCACATCTTTTTGATTGGACAAGAGATGTTAATTGCCAGTTTTGCTAACTTGAATTATGCTATATCTATATTGTCATTTGATTCTGATAAATTGCATCAGTCATGTTTGGAGTCAAATATAAAATAAAAAATGAATGAAAAACAATTTGAATGGATAATGCATGAATATTCTTTCTCTAATTTGGATATTGGAAAAATAAAATTTGGGTAAGGTAACTGTTCTGAATTGTTCAACAAATAAGACAAACTTATCCTCATAGAAGAGGTAATCAAGATAATTATGATAAGAAATAATCGGTCAGCAAGTCTTGTCTGTAGTTTTCTTCATTTAACTCTGGTCAGCAGATTAATTGATTAACCCATTACCCGACGGCAAATTTTAAGACTGGTTCAAATTGAAAGGCGTTACAGGCGACAATTAAAAGTTAATGACATTTTAGATGTTTCAATTTTTAGGGTAGAAAACATTTAGGAAATGAAGCAATTGGTTGCTGCAAGTAATTTCTTAATTTTCAAAAATGTTTTTCAAATTGTTTTTCTAGATGGGCGTCGAAAGGCGTCATTGTGTGTAAATGGGTTAATCCGTTCCCACACAGTAAAATTTTAGACCAGTCTAAATTCAAAGAAGTTGCAGACAACAAAGTTTATGAAAATATAGATTGTTCAACTTTCTTGATAGAAAACATTGTGTGAAATGAAGAAATTGCTTGTTACAAGCAATTTCTTCATTTTAGACAATGTTTTTCAAATCATTTTTACAGAGGGGCGTCCGAAAGCGTCAGTGTGGGATTGGGTTAATGAGTGGGGTCAGCCGTTTTACTCTGGTCAGCAAATTTGGTAAGCAGATCATTTGTCAACTGGTCGGCAATTCAGGTCAGAAATTAAGTTAATCACCGAAATATTTGGTCTGAAAGTTTGGTCAGAAATGTTTATTGGTCAGCAAATTTTGTCACCAGATATTTTTGTCAACAATTTTTTATTGGTCAACAAATTCAGTATGCAAGTCTGGTCAGTTGATTGTTCAGCATATTATTAGGTCAGCAGGACTGGTCAGCTATTTTACATTGGTCATCAAACCTTGTTACCATGTTTTTTGGTCAGCAAGGGAGGTCAGAAATTTCATTGGTCATCAGAGTAATTGTCGAGAAAGTCCAGTCAGCAATTTTCATTGATCATCAAATATTTGGTCAGCAAGTCTGGTCAGCAGTTTTACATTGGTCATCGCAAAATTATTTCATTATCAAGTCTGGTCAGCAATTTGTACTGGAAAAAGTCTGGTCAGCCCATTTACATTGGTCACGAATCTTGTTAGCATATTATTGTGTCAGAAATTTTTGATGATCAGCATGGCTAGTAAGCAGCTTTAATTTGTCATTAAATTTGGTCAACAAGTCTAGTCAGCAAATTTTATTGGTCAGCAAGTCTGGTCAGTTTATTTGTTCAGCATATCAAAAGGTCAGCAGGGCTGGTCAGCTATTTTACATTAGTCAGCAAATCTTGTTTGCAATCTTTTTGGTCAGGAAGTCAGGTCAGAAATTTCATTGGTCAGCAAATTTGGTCAACAGATTTATTGTTCAGCAAGTCTTAGTTAGCAATTTAAGCCCAGCAAGTTTGGTCAGCATATTATTTAGTCAGAAAGGTCTGGTCAGCTTTTTTACATTGGTCAGCATTTGGATATCAAGTCTAGTTAGTGATTTTCATTGCTCAGCAAATTTTGTTAACTGATATTTTGTAGCTAGTCTGGTCAGCAATTTAACACTGGTCAGCAAATTCAGTCAGATTATTAATTCATAATTGAGTCCAGTCAGCCATTTGTATTGGTCAGCAAATTAGGTTAGCATGTTATTTAGTCAGCAAAGTCTGGTCAGCTATTTTATATCTGTCAGTGATTCTGGTCAGCAGATTGTTTGGTCAGGAAGTTCAGTCATCCATTTTTATTGGTCAACAAATTTGGTCAGCAATTCTGGTCAGCTAATTTTGTCAGCATATCATTAAGTCAGCAGAGCTGATAATCAAGTCTACTTAGTGATTTTCATTGCTCAGCAAATTTTGTCAACTGATATTTTGTATCTAATCTGGTCAGCAATTTCACACTGGTCAGCAAATTCAGTCAGTAAATTAATTTATAGTTGAGTCTGGTCAGCAATTTGTATTGGTCATCAAATTTGGTCAGCATATTATCTAGTCAGCAAAGTCTGGTCAGCTTTTTTACATTTGTCAGCGAATCTGGTCAGCAGATTATTTTATCAGCAAGTTTAGTCAACCATTTTAATTGGTCAGCAAATTTGGTTAGCAAGTCTGGCCAGCTAATTTTGTCAGCATTTCATTAGGTCAGCAGGGCTGATTATCAAGTCTAGTGAGTGATTTTCAATGCTCGGCAAATTTTGTCAACTGATATTTTTTAGCTAGCCTGGTCAGCAATTCAACACTGGTCAGCAAATTCAGTCAGATTATTAATTCATAATTGAGTCCAGTCAGCTATTTGTATTGTTCAGCAAATTTGGTCAGCATATTATTTAGTCAGCAAAGTCAGGTCAGCTATTTTACCTTTGTCAGTGAATCTGGTAGTCAGATTATTTGATCAGTAAGTTAAGTCAGCCATTTTTATTGGTCAGCAAGTCTGGTCAGCTAATTTTGTCAGCATATCTTTTGGTCAGCAGAACTGATAATCAAGTCTAGTGAGTGATTTTCATTGCTCAGCAAATTTTGTTCACTGATATTTTGTATCTAATCTGGTCAGCAATTTAACACTGGTCAGCTAATTCAGTCAGCATATTAATTCATAATCAAGTCTGGTCAGCAAATTAGGTCAGCATGTTATTCAGTCAGCAAAATCTGGTCAGCTATTTTACATTTGTCAGCGAATCTGGTCAGCAGATTATTTGGTCAGCAAGTTAAGTCAGCCATTTACGGTTAAAAACATTGTGAGAAAAGGAGAAACAGTTAGAAACAATTTCTCCTTTGTATACAATGTTTCTTATTATTGTACTTTGACAATATATATCAATAGAGGAACATTTGGTTATCAGCTAACCTATTACTACACATTACCATAGATAATTATTATGGAAAAAGGGAAATTATTATAACTACCATTTTCCCCTTTTTATACAATGTTTTCAATTCTATATGGTACTTGTACTTGTTTTCTATTCATGTTTTTATTATAATCTATGCAGCATCTTGCATTTTTCACCACTCTTCAAAATTTGTTGTCTGGATTGATAATGAATATAAATGGCTAAAATTTGAATTTGTACATAGATAACTTGTTTTAAGGAAAAGGTTTAAAAACAATAAATTGATAAATCATACCATGTGCATGTATATCAAAGTCAATGAACAACAGATTTGGAAAAGTTTAATAAAGAAGTATTCAAATGTCATTTCAAACAAAGAAAAAAGGATATATTAAGAACAACGACAACAACAACAAAAATTAAAGGTTTATATTAAGTTGCTAGAATATTTCTAAAAATTCTTTTACTTTATTTGAAACAAATCTTTTACTTTACAAAAACTACTTTTCCCCAAAAAAAAGAAGATTTAAAAATTTCCTTGAAACAACCTATAAAGAATTTACATAATTGTACCATTACTTCTTGTGTCAAAATATTAAACATAAAATAATACAGCATAAAGGGTGGGTGAAGGAGTTAAAATAAGTGGTGAAATAAGTGGTCAGCAATTTACTGGTCAGCTTTTTATACCCAATGGTCAGCCAGTCAGCTGGTCAGCAGTCAGCGGTCAGCAGTCAGCTTTTTATACTTACCCCTTGAGTGGGAATTGGTTACAGAGAAGGCTGTGTGTGTATGTATTCTGTCTGTAACATAGTGGGCCTTGACAGGTGTAAACACCGTGGAATCTTACTGTGTTACGAGACTCCGCCTTAATTAGCTTGTATGCTGTCTGATAGTGAATGAATTACCTAGGTAGTATAAATAACCCCGTACTGCTTCGAGAGAGCGGATTTGGGGATTCCTATGAATTGGAGAGTTGTAGTAGAACAGGTTTGATATTCAGTCGGTAGATTGTAAATAAACGATGAAGTTAGACTTTTACATCAAACTAGCAGATTTTTTACTCTCACCCCATCTTGAGTTCCTGGACTGCCATATTGCCGTGTCACATAACGTGTCTTTTGGTGCCGTGTCACTAGGATCTTGGTTGTTTGCTGTATTTGTGAATTGGATAACTTTGAATTCTAACGGTAAGTTGTCAATTCCACATATTCTTTTACGTCAATATGGTAGAACTTGTGGACATTGCTCGATCAGTTGGGAATCAACTAAAAAGTTTGACAGTAACAATAGACACACAGGGAGTGGCGAGAGTGATAAACACTTTTGATGGAACTGATCCCAAGCTATTCAAGGCCTGGATCAAGTCCATTGAAAAGTACGGAGTCCTGATAGGGGTGACAAATGACAATGTAAAATATGTTGCTTATCAATCAAGTTCGGGGCCAGTAAGCGGCTTCTTAAAGCGGTACTTTGAGTCCAACCCACAACGTGACTGGGATAGGACGAAACAGGAAATACGGGTCGATTCGGCGAGGTTGTTGACCAACAACACGCGCTTCTTTTGTTGAGAAGGGTTAAGCAGAAATCAGATGAACCAATACAGGTTTACGCTGAACGACTTTTGGCGTTGGCCGAGGACGCATTCGACGGACCTGACCAACTGCAAAAACATTTAATTGGCTATTTCATTAATGGTCTCTGGGAAGACTCAATGAATATGAAAGTCATGCGGGATAATCCAGCGACTTTTAATGACGCAGTGCAAATTTCGACCGGTGAACAAAACTTACGGAAACGGTTCAATTTACGTCTGAATCAACAACAATATACAAAAAGGGAAGAAACACCTATGGATGTGAGTCATTCACGACCAAAGATAAGGTGTCATTTTTGTAAAAAAATCGGTCATCATATCAAATACTGTCGGTTACGAAAGGCAAGCATAATGCTGCTGGGGATAATTCGCAGTTTCAAAGCAGACAGCTGTTATGCTTTGGTTGTGGTCAGCCGGGGCATAAAGTTAAGGACTGCCCGGAAAAAGGAGGCAAAATCAAAATCAACATCCAAATTTGAATTCGCAAGCTTCCCACATGTAGAATCCGATGTGGGAAGAAAAACAGAAAACAAGCTAGAAGGAAAATCTAAGAGAAAATGTTTTCACATAAATTCTGTTGTAAAGGGTCCAAACTTACTTTCAATTAAATTCCAAAAGCAAAAATATCGTGATCTATTAGATTCGGGTGCTGAAGTTTCCTTGATTCATCGTCATGTATATGATACTTTCAAAAATAAACCTTAGCTACAAAAACATAAGTTAGATTTAACTACAGCTGGAAATACCCCGTTGCATAAAGATGGAATTGCTGAAATAGAATTTATGTTAGGAGGCTTGAAAATGAGCCATAAATTTTATGTAGTTCGTAATCTTAATCGGAATATTATTATAGGATTCGATTGGCTTCAAGCACGAGGTGTGCGTGTGTACCACGACCTTGGTTGTATTCGAGTTAATGGGACGTATATTTTACTAGTGGAAGATATCCACATTGCTTCAATTGCTAGGTTAAAACATAAAATTAAGATTAGCCCACAGACAGCCCCTATTTGTCAGTGTCGAGTTAGAAAACATATTGAATTGCCCACGCAAGATGAATATGAAATCTCTCCTTTTGAACTAGGTCAGTTTGGCAGAGAGCCAGGTTTACTGATGATAAACACGGTTGCTAAACTTTCCAACAGTCGGAGGTTACCTGTAATGTTGGTAAACAGTACAAATAAGACTATATCACTCGAATCAGGAACACCTGTTGCGCTTGCCAAATTAATCAGTTCAGCTAACATAATGAGCGTAGATGAAAATATCTCAGGAATGTCAACCAGAGAAACTTTTCCCAAAAACCCGGATAGACTTGACACTAATGACTTGGCTAACTTATGTATTCCATCAAACTTGAAACCAAAAGTCATTAATTTACTCCAAAAGAATTCGGATTTATTTGCAAAAACAGATGCTGACCTCAGTCATACTGACACAGTTCGGATGAAAATAGATACTGGTGATCACGAACCCATTCGTCTTAAACCATACCGTACTCAGTTGAATAATAGGTACGTTATAGATAAGGCAATTGATGAGATGTCAGAGGCAAAAATAATTGATAGAAGTAGGTCAGCATGGTCTTTCCCGTGGTAATCGTAGATAAGAAAGATGGAACAAAATGTTTTTGTGTTGACTTTAGAAAACTGAATCAGGTTACAAAAACAAATTCATACCCTCTCCCCGTGATCGATGACATACTTGCTTTATTAGGCAAGGCCAAGTACTTTTGTTCCCTCGATCTGAAATCAGGTTACTGGCAAGTCATGATGGATGAAGATGATAAGGATAAGACAGCTTTCACCTGTCCTCGTGGTTTATTTTCCTTTAATGTCATGCCAATCGGTCTGACTAATGCTCCTGCTTTCTTTCAGGAATTAATGAATCGTGTCCTTGAAGGATTAAGTGACTTTTCTACCGCCTATCTTGATGATACATTAATATATTCTCAAACCCTAGAAGAACACTTGGCACATATTCAACAAGTATTTAATCGCTTACGTCAAAATAGTTTGCGTTTGAAACTTAAGAAATGTAGCTTTCTCAAAACAGAAACTAATTATCTTGGGTTTATTATCAATGCCAATAGCATCCAGCCAGAAGAGAAAAGGGTTAATGTAATCAAATCTCTTTCTCCTCCCACAAATGTACGTGAAGTTAGAAGTTTTATAGGCATGTGTAGTTACTATCGTAGATTCGTTCCACATTTTCCAGTTTTGCTGAACCAATCATTGCTCTTTCTCGAAAATATGTTTTTTAAGTTTAAATGGGATGAAAATTGTCAATTAGCATTTGATAAATTAAAACAAGTTTTATCTGAGCTTCCTCTTCCATGTTTTCTCGATACTGATTTACCTTATAAGTTGTACACAGATGCAAGTGATAAATGCATTGGTGCTTGTCTCACAAAGACAGTTTATGAACAAGGGGAAGCGCTAGAACGTCCAATCTATTACTTATCGCATAGATTGAGTGATACTTAAACCCGATGGTCAAAAATTGAAAAAGAAGCATATGCAAACAGTTTGCAGAAATTAGATCATTATCTTCATAATGCTGAATTTGTTATTTTTTGTGACCATAAACCTTTGAAGTATCTTCTTGAGTCATCCATGCAGAATAAAAAGGTTTCATTATGGGCATTAAGTATTACTGAGTATAACTGTAAGATTGAGTATCTTGCAGGCTCGGATAATTAGGTCGCTGACTTAGCCGTGTGCCACCGAACACGCTTAAGGCTGATGATTTTCATTTGCATGACCCCGATGTCAGTGGGCAGATGTATGAGATAAACTTGCTGAACTCTAACCAATTTCAGCCAAAGAATTTCGCTAGATGTTAACCCCAGTTTCGAGACAAAGTCGAGAAACTGTGTTATTACGAACTGTTAAACATGATTAACGAGCAGGAAAAAGGTGAAGACATAAAACAAATTAAATTAGCATTACAAAACGATACATTATCGTCTTCACTAGCCAAGAAACATTTGTTATTAGATAACATTTTGTATTACATTTCTTATCCTGATACAGATCCTATTCTCGGTCTTTACATCCCAGAACACTTAAAACAAAATGTACTTTCTGAATATCATAGGTCATTAGGACACATGGGCATAGATAAGACTTACGACGCAATAAGGTCCAAATATTATTGGGTTAATTTATTTAAGGATGTTACCTCTTATGTTAGCACTTGTGTAGTATGTCAAATGCACAGCAATCAGAAAACTAAGCCATCAGTTCAAGAAAATGATACCCCACCATTCGCTTGGGCTAAAATAGCAGTTGATTTATCAGGTCCATACCCTGTGACACCGTCAGGAAACAAGTACATCATTTTTAAATCAAACACTTGCTGCAATTCGTTTTGGTATAAACGAATCAACTAAGTGTTCATCATTTTACCTATTATACAATAGAGAGTGTGTTTTACCAATTGACACAATTTTACGACCTAGAAGAAAATATCAAGGTGAAGACCCCCACAAAATTGCACTCGAACAACAACACGAAGCTTTCATGCTTGTACATAAAAAACGAATTGTCACAACGAATTGCCTTACTTACTCGTAAAACTCGAAACCGTCGAAGTTTATTACCTTTTGTTGGTGATGCTATGTCGTGGTTATTTGGATTTGTCAGTGAGTCAGTCATACGAGAAATACGTAGTCAAGTTTCTTCTTTGGCGTTAAATAAAAAACAGATCGTACATGTTGTTGAACAAAGCCTTACAATAATTAGCGAATCACGAGTTCTAATACGTGAAAAGAGGCAGTCAATTATTGAAATCATCGGAAGCATCTTTGAAATGGACGCGAAGATCACCTATATCACGCATGAGCTAGCTCGAGGAATAATGAAAACA